>JAJAGP010001566.1:0-179431 GCA_025084515.1 Ancistrus triradiatus | reverse complement strand
CCAGCTCGCTTCACTGAGGTATGAAAACTACTGTATCATTTTCAGTTCCATCTTGGTTTACAATGCAAATGAATCACAGCGGTAAGGCACTAATGAAAATCGAGATTCTTTTCCCATGGCATGGTGTACTATAGTGTGAACTAAACAAAACTAGTCTGGCCATCTATTAACACAACATATTCATTCTTATCTGAGAAAAGAGCACTTGGGTTATAACTGTATCTCAGTTGTTCCATTGATTTAACCTCATAGTTAATGTTCGCAGAGTTTACAACACCAGTTATTTACTGCATAAATGTAGGGATATTGTGTGATGTTTTTAATTTGTGTATTATGGCATAACATTAAAAACACGAAACCAATGAAAAACACTTTGGAGCCCCTGCCACGATAATCACTATGAATATTTATAAAGCAATTTACACTGAATAATGTCTTAATGCCCATTTATTTTGAAATGCAACAGGTCTATGTACCAGGACTCAGTGACTAGTGTATAAAGACCTAAATACTGATTCATTCAAAAATACAAAAAAGGCAGAGAAATTAGAAAACACTCCACAAAAGAAACGTAAATACACATCCATTAATACTAATCAATTAATAGTTACATGTCTTGATTCATCATTATCCTTACTGTACCTGAGGTACAGGATGGCAACCCAGTGGGCATTAGGGCAACTCAACACAATATAGAGCTCTAATATGTGTAGCAACTCTTCATGAGGAAAATGCACTGTAGGTAATTTACTCAACTTTATAATAAGGTAATTTACAACTTTCCTTTGGTGCTTCCCCGGACCCAAACACCTAACCCTACATTAAGTTGAGACTATAGATCTTCTCAACGTCACAATAACAGTTCACATTTACCCTGTGCTTCTAAAACTGTAGAGACTCTTCCAATTCTTTCATTTTCATACCTGCTTAATTCAGTTCAGGGTAGCATGGGAGGCAGGGCACAAGGTGGGAACCAACCCCACACAGAGTGCAAATCCATGCACACACACTGGGACAATTTAGAGACACCAGTTGACCGAGCACATCTCTCAAGACACAGAAGAGTACTGAAAAGCATTTATCTGCCAAGTAATCCAAATATAATATAATTTTCTGACTATGAGGACCTAGTGATGTTGCATTGATAGGTATTAGTTTATACAGCCCCAAATCAAAAAAGTTGGGACAGTATGGAAAATGCATATAAAAAAGACACACTGGTTCTTTTTTACTTTTATTTCACTGCAGACAGTATGAACCTGAGATATTTCATATTTTATCTGGTCAAAGTCATTTCATTTGTTAATATACATCCATTCCTTCATTTCCTGATTGCAACACAGTGGGGACTTTGTAATGCTGCCTTCCTTTTGACCACACTTAAAAGACGTTGTGGCACAGAGGATATGAAGCAATTTAGTGTTTCAGGCGTTGTTTTGTCCCGTTTGTCCTGTAAACACGTCTTAAGGTGTGTAACAGACTTTTGTATCAATTAAAGGTACCAGCTATAGAACACAAAAGAACAATTTCTTAGGATTGCAAACTGTATTGTCGGTTTATGCATATGTTTCGGTCATCTCTTGCCCATTTATTTTACAGATCAGTGGAGGACCTAATCAGCTCCTCTGATCAGAGTTTTCTTCAGTGTATTGTTATGATGGGCATGAATATATTTCAGCCTGGACAATTATACGGAACGTTTTATTTATGGAGAATCCAGGTGGTATATGTGAGCCTCACCCCAGGTTAACACCACAGGCAAATGAACAAGTGATGAGGAAGAACCAGTATCTCAGGTGATCGCTTTGACTCACTGCCACGATCACCAAGGTGAATTATTTCCAAACTGACCCAGTCATGCAGGTACCTCCTCTACAATATCAGGAGAATCCGACCCTTCCTTTCCAGAGAAGCCACCCAAGTGCTTGTCCAGTCTCTTGTTATAACAAAACTAGATTACTGCAATACTCTTCTGGCTGGTCTTCCAATGCCTGCAATCAGACCCCTGCAACTGATTCAGAATGCAGCGGCTCGTCTGGTTTTCAGTCTTCCCAAGTTTTCTCATGTCACCCCACTGCTGCGCTCACTTCACTGGCTCCCTGTAGCTGCCCGCATCAGATACAAAACCTTGACGCTCACCTACAAAGCCAAGAATGGAACAGCACCATCTTACCTAAAAGCTCTGATCAAACCACGTTCTGTACCTCGCACCCTCAGAGATACGAGTTTGGCCCTACTGGAGCCTCCACGTAAGATTAAAGGAAGACAAGCTTCAAGACTGTTCTCCGTCCTGACACCCAGGTGGGGGAATGAACTTCCACTGGATTTCTGTATGGCTGAGTCTCTTGCTGTCTTCAAGAGGCGACTAAAGACTCACCTCTTCACCCAGCACTAGAGTGAATAAAACTGCATATCCTCCATTTAAAAAATAAATAAAAAAATCTTTACACCAGATACAAGCAGGTTGTAGATGAATTGTGTACTTGAGCTATTGTTGACTTGTACTAATATGAGGTTCTATCTCCTAGGAAGATTACAAAGCACTTCTGTAAGGTGCTCTGGATAAGGGCGTCTGCTAAATGCTGTAAATGTAATGTAAATGTAATGAATTAATGACAAAATACAACCGAAAATCATTCTAATACTCCTTCACATCTCCGTTGAGTACTAGCTCTTTAAAAATCCTTAAGCTTAGTCCCACAGAATCTCACCATCATGTTGTGTATCGTATCTGAGCTGATGTGGTTCCCTTTGAGAGTGGACGGATATCCTGCATACACTTTGCTAGTTACTGGATTTGCCACACTCCATGTTCTGTAGCAATTTTTCAGGGAGTTAGGGAAGGTGAGGATTGTTTTGTGTTTGTGTGTGTGTTGGATTAATCTGTATGATCCCTTAATGATAACAGCACCTCACATGTGACAGAAATCTGAATGCATTAACATTACACATTGCAGTCCGATGCCAAAATGATTATACTTTTTAATGTTAAATATTTTGTTCAGTCAACACAAACTCTGCAAGGAGCATATTTCAAAAATGAGAAAATGATTCATATTTTTATACTGGATATTCCCCAACAGAAGGATACTGTGAACCCTGCCAGATGACGGCACACACTGGTCAGGTATGGTTTAAGACACACTGTGAAAGGTGATGCCTTGGCCCCCAGATTCTCCAGATCTAAAATCTAGTCTGCCATTGCTGGGATTTTCTGGAACAAGTCCAAACTGTAGCATCTCCATCATGCAGTTTGCAAGTTTAAAATATCATCTCAATGTCAGACAGCACTGGGCATTGTAGAGTCTTCCATGCATCAGCAGGTCAAAACAGTTTTGATGGCACATGGAGGACCAGTAGCATATTAGGCATGATGTCGTGATGTTTTGGTTCATCAATGTACAATATATGACTTTAAAAATGACAGTCAACTTTAATACATGAGTGAAAACCATCTTGATCAACTACACGTAGGAATTTTTGCCAAAAGATTAGCCATCCGTTGACGAAATAATGTCTGGCCAACACACAAGTTAATGGTTGTTCCAAAAGTATACAGACATAGAACAGTACAACCTATAAAATAGGATGAATCAATGTCTACAATGAATATATCTTGAAGTAAATCACTCAGCATCAACCAGACTAAGCAAAGGAAGTAAAGAACAGTCTGTATGATGCCTGTGATCGTCACTCTCATCTGTCTCTGGGTCGAACTGGAAGAGCTGCTGCTCCCCTCCATGCTCTTCATGTGCCTCCTCAGGTAAAGAACTGTTGCACAACTTGATCCCAACATCACACACAGACAGAGCAAAGAGTAACTAAGAGTTACCCACGACTCTATGTCAAACAGAAAGTTCATCCTATATAATATTTCTTGTGCTTCATCCGATCCTGAATACGTCTCATTAAAGTTGTATGCCTGAAGCTCAAGATAGATTGCATTATATGAAACACCTATAGCAAAGCTAAACAAGAAGAATTCTTTGTCTATTATCAGAACTGAGTATATGAAGCATCTGATGTTCCTCTTCAAGCAGATGAAGACAGATCTCTGGGCGGGAACAATCTGGCAGTAGTAGAACACATTTAGCCAAAGCGAAGAGCTTACACTGGTCCTCATGGCAAACAAGGTCATTTCTACTATAATAGCAAAACCCATATCACTTGGGTCATACTGCAGGATGACGAACAGAAAAATACACAACTGAAGGTTGATGTTGCATCCAACAAAAGTTCCCAGTAAAACATTAAGAGGCTGTTTCAGCCTTTCAGTGTCCTCGTTTAGAAATAACAGACAGAAGACTAGAAAAAGATTCAAAACTAAGCTGATAATGGAGACAGGAACGCTCACGGAATAAAATGGTATAAAATCCATCATGACGGAGTTGGAAATATCCAGGTCAGACATTTTGCTGATTTTTCCAACCAACACAGAGAAAAAAAATCTCACTTCAAGTAGTTTGTCTTAAAGATTAAAAAGTTCCGTTTCCCTGTTTTAAGTCCAGGATTTATGGGATGCACCGAGGGCACGAAGAATATATAATTACGAGCGCTAGCTCATTTCAATGAGGTATGAAAATGACTGTATCATTTTCAGTTCCATCCTGGTTTACAATGCAAATTAATCACAGCGGTAATGCACTAATGAAAATCAAGATTCTTTTTACATGGCATGTTGTACCACAGTGTAAACTACACACAAGGAAAAACTACACCAACTAGGGTTGCCACCTAGGTCTGACAAAAACCTGGACGCTCATACTGACGACCACTTGTCCAAGCAACAAATAAATCTTTGTGCTTTTTGTGTTGTGAATATAGGTGTATCTAGCCCCTTGTTTTGAATCCCAACACCCCTAAAAATATTAAAAAGGTTTTTTTGTTGTTGTTTTCTTTTTAAAAGGAAGCTTATCTTTGGTAAGCTGAAAAGGAAAGATTCAACTGATAGCTTTGTGGCTCACAGGCTCAGCATTAATAGATGTTTTCTCAGATTTGTTGGTGTCTTTCCAGTCAGTTTCCCCTACCCAAAAGGTCAGATGTTCTTCCTGTCAGATGGTCTCATTACCCCTAAAGCTCTGATCCTAGAATCGCCCCTGGTTGTGAATAGCCTTGAATATTTTAAATAATTTCAGTATATTCATGAGAGGGAACAGCTGCTTACCTGATTGGTTAGATGCTGGTGTGTGTTTGTGCTTGCTTTTGCTTCCTTTAAACAAATCCCACTAAACAAATAAGTAAGGGATGACATTAGAGTTGCATAAACCATACTTAGACCTAATCTATAGCCATTTACAGCACAATTCATTTTATTTTACTTAGTATGTTTCAATCACAGACTGAAATTACCCTTATCTTATAGGAAAACATAAACATTATAGGCAATATCATACCTAATCATCCATTTCTTCCCTTTGCTGCAGCTATCAGCAAACTCTATTCTTCATTGAATGTTTTTCTTTTAGCATGATCGTCCAAAGCGGTTTTGCCCTCATGTATATTAAAAATTTTAACTGGCAACCCTAATACCAACAGAGACACCTACAAAAAGGGTGAATAGTGTCAAATCTATCAGGTTTTAAAATCTTAAAAACTGTGAGCATGTGTGAACTGCCTCTTACAGGACAAGGACTTAATCTTGTTGTCTGAGGTTTCTTCATAGGAGACATAAAGATGCTTTGTGACACTGTCTGTTGCGAAAAGCTCTATATAAATAAAAGTGTATTGGACTTACAGTGGTGCTTGAAAGTTTGTGAACCCTTTAGAATGTTCTATATTTCTGCATAAATATGACCTAAAACATCATCAGATTTTCCCCACAAGTCCTAAAAGTAGATAAAGAGAACCCAGTTAAAGAAACGAGACAAAAATATTATACTTGATCATGTATTTATAGAGGAAAATGATCCGATATTACATATTAGTGAGTGGAAAAAGTATGTGAACCACTAGGATTACCAGTTAATTTGAAGGTGAAATTAGAGTCAGGTGTTTTCAATCAATAGGATGACAATCAGGTGTGAGGGGGCACCCTGTTTTATTTAAAGAACAGGGATCTATCAAAGTCTGCTCTTCACAACACAGGTTTGTGGAAGTGTATCATGGCAAAAACAAAGGACATATCTGAGGACCTCAGAAAAAGTTGTTGACGCTCATCAGGCTGGAAAAGGTTACAAAACCATCTCTAAAGAGTTTGGACTCCACCAATCCACAGTCAGACAGATTGTGTACAAATGGAGGAAATTCAAGACCATTGTTACCCTCCCCAGGAGTGGTCGATCAACAAAGATCACTCCAAGAGCAATGCGTGTAATAGTTGGCAAGGTCTCAAAGAACACCAGGGTAACTTCTAAGTAACTGAAGGCCTCTCTCACATTGGCTAATGTTAATGTTCCATGAGTCCACCATCAGAAGAACACTGACCACAACAATCCTGGTGTGCATGGCAGGGCTGCCAAGGAGAAAGCCACTGCTCTCCAAAAAGAAAATTGCTATGCTCATCTGATAGCATTTTACTAAAGATCACATGGACGACGCAGAAGGCTACTTTTGTGGACGGATGAGACCAAAATAGAGCTTTTTGGTTTAAAAGAAAAGCGTTATGTTTCGGAGAAGGAAAAACACCTGGACTTCCAGCATAAGAAACCTTATCCCATCTGTGAAACACATGGGGATGGCTCCCTAGTATCGTTGTTTGGCCTGTTTTGCTGCATTCTAAGCCAGGACGGCTTTTCATCATTGAAGGAACAATGAATTCTGAATTATATCGGAGAATTCTAAAGGAAATGTCAGGACATCTGTCCATGAACTGAATCTCAAGAGAAGGTGGGTCATGCAGCAAGACAACGACCCTAAGCACACAAGCCATTCTACCAAAGAATGGTTAAAGAAGAATAAAGTTCATGTTTTGGAATGGCCAAGCCAAAGTCCTGACCTTAATCCAATGGAAATGTTGTGGAAGGACCTGAAGCGAGCAACTAATGTGAGGAAACCCACCAACATCCCAGAGCTGAAGCTGTTCTGTACGGAGGAATGGGCTAAAATTCCTCCAAGCCGGTGTGCAGGACTGATCAACAGTTACAGGAAACGTTTGCCTGCAGTTATTGCTGCACAGGGGGGTCACACCAGATACTGAAAGCAAAGGCTCACATACTTTTGTCACTCACAATCATATCATATTAAATCAATAAATAAATGACAAAGTATAATATTATTGTCTCATTTGTTTAATTGGGTTCTCTTTTTCTACTTTTAGGACTTGTGTGAAAATCTGATGGCGTTTTAGGTCATATTTATGCAGAAATATAGAAAATTCTAAAGGTTCACAAACTTTCAAGCACCACTATAGCCTCTGCAACCAGTTCCAATAATAAATTTTCGGGTTCAAGAACGATCTTGCACCTCTGATCTGACACCATCATTACTTAGCCGTTTATTAGCATAGTGCCTGTCTACATAATTTGGTGACACAGAAATGACGTGATGGGAGAAACGAAGCATTGAATCATTTTAACCAATCGCTTCAAAATGTGATTCAGTGTTTTAAAAATGCTCAAAGTGTCATCTGCTGGCCAGATCTGTGTAACTGACTCGGGGAAGACCAGACTGTAACGAAATGTAAACAACGATTGGAATTTGAACACGTATGTATTTAAAGGACTACTAAATGAGTTTTATTCCACGAGTAAAGCACTCCCTATTACATTTTTAAAGAAAGGAATTAGTCATTTGTAATGGATTACGTTCCCTACGGGGTTTGCTATAGTTACTGAATTTGCCAACAAGGTGTGTTACATACCAGATTTCCAGGTGGGGTTTGCTCAGTTGTGCGTTGGACCACTTTGCATTATATGTTGATTAAAAAAAACTGTACTTCATATGTGACAAAATAAAAGTGTTGAAATTTCTGACTGGTAGACGATACAGATTTATGTAAAAAATATTATACATTTGTATACAGCTTGAAGAAATGAACACAGCCTCTGCAGAAAACAAACTTAAATGAGACAATTTTCTGCCATAGGGTTACTTAGATAAGAAAGTAAAGATTTGAAGCCATTTCTGCCAGATTACAAACACCCACTCACGAAATATTGACTGGCCAACACACAAGTTAATGGTTGATCCGAAAGAGTAGAAGCATAGAACAGTATAAGTGGAACAATCATTTAGATCAATGTTTACATCAAATTTATAAAAAAGTAAATCAATCAGTATCAACCAAACTAAGCAAAGGAAGTACAGAACAGTCTGTATGATGCCTGTGATTGTCACTCTCATTTGTTTCTGGAGAGTCGAGTTGGAAGAGCTGCTGCTCCCCTCCATGTTCTTCATGTGTCTCTGCAGGTACAGAATAGTCGCACAACTTGATGCCAACATTACACACATACAGAACAATGAGTAACCAGACCTTGCAAACAACTCTGTGTCAAAAAGTAAGACCAGTCTTTCATCTGATCCTGTATATTTGTTAGTAACGTTGTTCACTACTGTGCTATATGAAACGCCTACAGCAAAGCTGAACAAGAAGAAGATTTTGTCTATGATCAAAGCAGAGTATATGAAGCATCTGATGTTCGTCTTGAAACAGATGAAGACAGATCTCTGGTTTGGAACAATCTGACAGTAGTAGAAAACATTCAGCCAAAGGGAAGAGCTTACACTGGTCCTCATGGCAAAGTAGGTCATTTCTACTATAATAGCCGAACCAATATCCTTTGAGTCATACACAGTTAGAAAAAGACACACTTGAAGAGTGATGTTGCATGCAACAAAAGTCCCCAGTAAAACATTAAGAGGTTGATTCAGCCTTTCTGTTTCTTGCTTTGGAAAAACCATACAGAAAACTAAAAAAAGATTCAAAAGTAAGCTGGTAATGGAGACAGGAAAGCTCACAGAATAAAACGTTGTAGTATCCATCATGACGTAGCTGGTGTCGTTCTGGTCAGACATTTTGCTGATTTTTCCCACCAACCAAGATAAGGAGATCATACTTCATGCAGTTTCTTTTAAGCAGATCAACGTAGCTTTATATGGATGGAAAAGTATAGTTTCACTGTTTTTACTCCACTCCAGTTCAAGTGTGACTTATGAGATGCCCTCGCAATATGTGGAATTTGTAATTGTGTGACCTAGCTTATTTAACTGAGCTATGAAAGTACATTGTATAGTTTCCCGTTCTATCTGAATTTACAATGCAAATTAATTACACTGGAAACATCTAATGCAAATGTCTTAACCATGTCATGTGTAAACTAAACACAACTGTCCAAAACAAACTAACCCAACTGCTAACCCAACGCATGTAAGAACTGAGAACTGAGAACCACCAGAAACTTATCGTTATTTCCTTTGTTAATCTTCTCTATTCCAGTTTTTGTGTGTGTTTGTTATTGATGTTGTGTGTTTGTCATTCATGTTAACCCTTTGGTAAAATGGTTGAGGTGAAATGTAAAATAAAGCAAAACCAAGGTAGTACAAAGCTGGACAATTAATCTCATTTGTCTGAAATCTTAAATAAAAGTCAAAAGCAGCTGTGATTAGGTCTAAAGTAGGAATGAATATATATGCAGGTTCTGTTTGGGATCAGACGACAGCAAACTTCAGACGACAGGGAACTTCAATCCTGCCTTTGACCTCTTTCAGCAAAATAATGCGTCCTGCCACATGACACACATTGTTGGAGAATGAACATTGGGATTGATGGAACATGAAGATGAGTTCAATGTCTTTGGACTTGCTCTCCAGATCATATTCCAGTTATGCCTCTGCGAGAGGTGCTGAAACAACAAGTGCGATCCGTGACGGCTCCTCATTGTAATTCACAGGAATAAAGTATCTACTGATAATGTCTTGGTTCCAGATACCACAGGGCACATCACAAGACAAAAATGACTTCACTTCTTTACTTTCTTATCTAAGTAAAGAATTTAAGCCATTTCTGCCAGATTACAAACACCCACTGACGAAATATTGACTGGCCAACACACAAGTTAATTGTTGATCCGAAGGAGTAGAAGCATAGAACAGTACAAGCGAAATAACCTGTCGCACAACTTGTTGCCAACATCACACTCAGACAAAGCAACAAGTAACCAGACCTTGCCCACAACTCCATGTAAAAAAGAAAGATCAGTGTTTCTTGTGATCCTGTATAGTTCGTACTGTCATTGTCAACAACTCCTCTAAATGAAACACCTACAGCAAAGCTGAACAAGAAGAAGACTTTGTCTTTGATCAAAGCAGAGTATATGAAGCATCTGATGTTCCTATTCAAACAGATGAAGACAGATCCCTGGTTTGGAACAATCTGGCAGTAGTAGAAAATGTTCAGCCAAAGCGAAGAGCTTACACTGGTCCTCATGGCAAAGTAGGTCATTTCTGCCATAACAGCAAAACCAATATTCCTTGAGCCAAATTTCAAAACGATGATCAGAAAAACACACACTTGAAGAGTGATGTTGCATCCAACAGAAGTCCCCAGTAAAACATTAAGAGGTTGATTCAGCTTTTCTGTTTCTTTCTTGGGAAAAACCATACAGAAGACTAAAAAAAGATTCAAAAGTAAGCTGGTAATGCAGACAGGAATGCTCACAGAGTTAAAACTTGCAGAATCCCACCTCTGCCAAGCTGCCACTGTTGGGTCCTTGAGCAAGACCCTTAACCCACAATTGCTTGGATTGTAAGATTGTACCAATTGTAAGTCGCTCTGGATAAGGGCGTCTGCTAAATGCTGTAAATGTAAATGTAAATGTAAATCCATGAGGTAGTTGGTGACGTTCTGGTCTGACATTTTGCTGATTTTTCCCACCAAATGGGGAGAAGGAGATCGTACTTCATGTAGTTTCTCTTAAGCAGATCAATGTAGCTTTGTATGGATGAAAAAGCATAGTTTCACTATTTTAACTCTATTTGAAGTTACAATGCAAATTAATTAAACTGGAAACATAATGCAAATGTTTTAACCATGTCAGTCGTAACATAAAGACAAATGTTCAAAACTTCTATCAAACAACTTAGTAAGTTTACTGTGAAAAGAGTGAATAATTAGTAACTGTGTCTGACATTTTGTAGTTTTTTACCTCACAGTTGCTGTCCCTATGCACTATGCCTCCTGTAGCTGAGTGTAGTGTTGTGTTCTTTATCAATAAAACGTGACAATTTAAAACACATACACATGCACACACACACACACACACACACACACACACACACAAAGGAGTTGTAGGATACTGAGGAAAAAACTACCCAGTACCTTACCATGTAACATTAATAACAACATTGCAAACATGGTGTATATGTATATATATATATAAATATCTTCACCATATATATATATATATATATATATATATATATATATATATATATATATATATATATATATACACGTGTAATACATGTATATATATATATATATATATATATATATCTCTCTCTCTCTATCTCTCTATCTCTCCGTGTCTACCTATCATCTATACTGCATATCTATATATATATATATCTATATATAGATCTCTGTCTCTCTCTCTGTACTTCTCTCTCTCTCTTATCTCTGTTATCTGTCTCTGTATGTGTGTGTGTGTGTGTGTGTGTGTGTGTGTGTGTGTGTGTGTGTGTGCATATACAGTGGGGCAAAAAAGTATTTCGTCAGCCACTGATTGTCCAAGTTCTTTTACTTAGAAAGATGAGAGAGGTCTGTAATTTTCATCATAGCTACACTTCAACTATGAGAGACAAAATGAGAAAAAAAATCCAGAAAATCACATTGAAGGATTTTTTAAGAATTTAATTGTAAATCATGGTGGAAAATAAGTATTTGGTCACCCACAAACAAGCCAGTTTTCTGGCTCTCACGGATCTGGGGCCCCAGACAAGATCTCATCCCGTGAGCCATCTGCTGGCCAGAGCTGTGTAACTGACTCGGGGAAGACCAGACTGCAACGAAATGTAAACAACGATTGGAATTTGAACACGAATGTATTTAAAGGACTACTAAATGAGTTTTATTCCACGAGTAAAGCACTCCCTATTACATTTTTACAGAAAGGAATTAGTAATTTGTAATGGATTACTTTCCCTACGGGGTTTGCTATAGTTACTGGATTTGCCAACAAGGTGTGTTACGTACCAGATTTCCAGGTGGGGTTTGCTCAGTTGTGCGTTTGACCACTTTGCATTATATGTTGATAAAAAAAAAAAAACACTGGGCTTCATATGTGATAAAATAAAAGTGTTAAAATTGTTGACTGTGGTAGACATTACAGATTTATGTAAAAGGTATTGTACATTTGTATACAGCTTGAAGAAATGAACACAGCCTCTGCAGAAAACAAACTTAAATGAGACAATTTTCTGCCATAGGTTTACATAGATAAGAAAGTAAAGATTTGAAGCCATTTCTGCCAGATTACAAACACCCACTCACGAAATATTGACTGGCCAACACACAAGTTAATGGTTGATCCGAAAGAGTAGAAGCATAGAACAGTACAAGTGAAATAACCTGTTGGATCAATGTTTACACTGAATTTATAATAAATTACATCACTCAGCATCAACCAGACTAAGCAAAGGAAGTACAGAACAGTCTGTATGATGCCTGTGATTGTCACTCTCATCTGTCTCTGAAGAGTTGAGTTGGAAGAGCTGCTGCTCCCGTCCATGCTCTTCATGTGTCTCTGCAGGTACAGAATAGTTGCACAACTTGATGCCAACATTACACACATACAGAACAATGAGTAACCAAACCTTGCCCACAACTCTGTGTAAAAAATAGTGATCATCTCATCCCATTCTTCCAGTGTTTCATTTGATCCTGTATAGGTTGTACTGTCGCTGTCAAGAACTGCTCTAAATGAAACACCTACAGCAAAGCTAAACGAGAAAAATATTTTGTCTATTATCAAAGTAGAGTATATGAAGCATCTGATGTTCCTCTTCAAACAGATGAAGACAGATCTCTGGTTTGGAACAATCTGGCAGTAGTAGAAAACATTCAGCCAAAGTGAAGAGCTTACACTGGTCCTCATGGCAAACAAGGTTATTTCTGCCATAACATCAAAACCCAAATAACTTGAGCCATATTCCAAGATGATGACAAGAATAATACACACATGAAGAGTGATGTTGCATCCAACAAAAGTCCCCAGTAAAACATTAAGAGGTTGATTCAGCCTTTCTGTTTCTTGCTTTGGAAAAATCATACAGAAAACTAAAAAAACATTCAAAAGTAAGCTGGTAATGGAGACAGGAAAGCTCACGAAATAAAACATTGTAGTATCCATCATGAGGTAGCTGGTGTCGTTCTGGTCAGACATTTTGCTGATTTTTCCCACTAACAGCGATAAGGAGATCGTACTTCATGCAGTTTCTTTTAAGCAGATCAGCGTAGCTTTATATGGATGGAAAAGTAGTTTCACTGTTTTAACTCCACTCCAGTTCAGGTGTGACTTATTTAACTGAGCTATGAAAGTACATTGTATAGTTTCATGTTCTATCTGAATTTACAATGCAAATTAATTACACTGGAAACCTCTAATGCAAATGTCTTAACCATGTCATGTGTAAACTAAACACAACTGTACAAAACAAACTAACCCAACTGCTAACCCAACGCATGTAAGAACTGAGAACTGAGAACCACCTGAAACTTATCGTTATTTCCTTTGTTAATCTTCTCTATTCCAGTTTTTGTGTGTGTTTGTTATTGATGTTGTGTGTTTGTCATTCATGTTAACCCTTTGGTAAAATGGTTGAAGTGAAATGTAAAATAAAGCAAAACCAAGGTAGTACAAAGCTGGACAATTAATCTCATTTGTCTGAAATCTTAAATAAAGGTCAAAAGCAGCTGTGATTAGGTCTAAAGTAGGAATGAATATATATGCAGGTTCTGTTTGGGATCAGACGACAGCGAACTTCAGATGACAGGGAACTTCAATCCTGCCTTTGACCTCTTTCAGCAAAATAATGCGTCCTGCCACATGACACACATTGTTGGAGATTGAACATTGGGATTGATGGAACATGAAGATGAGTTCAATGTCTTTGGACTTGCTCTCCAGATCATATTCCAGTTATGCCTCTGCGAGAGGTGCTGAAACAACAAGTGCGATCCGTGACGGCTCCTCATTGTAATTCACAGGATTAAAGTATCTACTGATAATGTCTTGGTTCCAGATACCACAGGGCACATCACAAGGCAAAAATAACTTCACTTCTTTACTTTCTTATCTAAGTAAAGAATTTAAGCCATTTCTGCCAGATTACAAACACCCACTGACGAAATATTGACTGGCCAACACACAAGTTAATTGTTGATCCGAAGGAGTAGAAGCATAGAACAGTACAAGTGAAATAACCTGTTTGATCAATGTTTACACTGAATTTGTAATAAAGTACATCACTCAGTATCAACCAGACTAAGCAAAGGAAGAAAAGAACAGTCTGTATGATGCCTGTGATCGTCACTCTCATCTGTTTCTGGAGAGTCGAGTGGGAAGAGCTGCTGCTCCCCTTCATGTTCTTCATGTGTCTCTGCAGGTACAGAATAGTCGCACAACTTGTTGCCAACATCACACTCAGACAAAGCAACAAGTAACCAGACCTTGCCCACAACTCCATGTAAAAAAGAAAAATCAGTGTTTCTTGTGATCCTGTATAGTTTGTACTGTCATTGTCAAAAACTCCTCTAAATGAAACACCTACAGCAAAGCTGAACAAGAAGAAGACTTTGTCTATGATCAAAGCAGAGTATATGAAGCATCTGATGTTCCTCTTCAAACAGATGAAGACAGATCCCTGGTTTGGAACAATCTGGCAGTAGTAGAAAACGTTCAGCCAAAGCGAAGAGCTTACACTGGTCCTCATGGCAAAGTAGGTCATTTCTGCCATAACAGCAAAACCAATATTCCTTGAGCCAAATTTCAAAACGATGATCAGAAAAACACACACTTGAAGAGTGATGTTGCATCCAACAGAAGTCCCCAGTAAAACATTAAGAGGTTGATTCAGCCTTTCTGTTTCCTTCTTGGGAAAAACCATACAGAAGACTAAAAAAAGATTCAAAAGTAAGCTGGTAATGCAGACAGGAATGCTCACAGAGTTAAAACTTGCAGAATCCATGAGGTAGTTGGTGACGTTCTGGTCTGACATTTTGCTGATTTTTCCCACCAAATGAGGAGAAGGAGATCGTACTTCATGCAGTTTCTCTTAAGCAGATCAATGTAGCTTTGTATGGATGAAAAAGCATAGTTCCACTATTTTAACTCTTTGAATTTACAATGCAAATTAATTAAACTGGAAACATAATGCAAATGTTTTAACCATGTCAGTCGTAAGATAAAGACAAATGTTCAAAACTTCTATCAAACAACTTAGTAAGTTTACTGTGAAAAGAGTGAATAATTAGTAACTGTGTCTGACATTTTGTAGTTTTTTACCTCACAGTTGCTGTCCCTATGCACGATGCCTCCTGTAGCTGAGTGTAGTGTTGTGTTCTTTTCCAATGAAACGTGACAATTTAAAACACACACACACACACACACACACACACACACACACACACACAAAAGACTTGTAGGACACTACCCAGTACCTCACATGTAACATTAATAACAACATTGCAAATATATATATATATATATATAAAATCCAGTATATATCAGGATTTGTTGGATAGCCAGTTTTGTACTAATAGCTATGTGTATTTTCCCTATGCATACATCATTTTGAATAACAAACATACCAGACAACAACAGTCGCTAATGATCTGCTCTGTATCTGTAGCTATGTGACTAACGATTAGAGTAATCTATAGTACTTTAAAGACAAACTGCTGGATATTCTCGCTGTACTATTACAGGTTCACTCAGGTAAGTGTATTTGAAGGCATCTTTGGCAAACTTCAACCACCCGTTGCCGAAATATTGTCTGGCCAACACACAAGTTCACTGTTGTTCCAAAGGAGTACAGGGTTAGAACAGTACAAAATATGAAACCATTTGGATCAACTACCAGGTTGAATGCATGAAGAGCAAGCTCCTTAAATACCATCAATGCTAAGCAAAGGAAGTAAAGAACAGTCTGTACGATGCCTGTGATTGTCACTCTCATCTGTCTCTGAAGACGTGTTGAAGACGAAGAGCTTCTGGTTCCTTCCATGCACTTCACGTGTCTATGCAGGTATAGAATAGTCGCACAACTTGACGCCAACATCACACACAGGCAGAACAATGAGTAACCAGACCTTACCCACAACTCTATATAATAAATTAAGGCATCATCCAACTCTATATGTGTTACATTGAGGTTGTGTGCAGAAAGCTCAAGATAGACTGTGTTAAATGAAACACCAACAGCAAAGCTAAACAAGAAGAAGACTTTGTCTACTATCAAAGCAGAGCATATGAAGAATCTGATGTTCCTCTTCAAACAGATGAAGACAGATCTCTGGGTTGGAACAATCTGGCAGTAGTAGAACACATTCAGCCAAAGGGAAGAGCTTACACTGGTCCTCATGGCAAGCAAGAGCACTGATACTGTAACAGCAGTAACCATACAGTACGAGCCATTTTGCAGAGCAATGAACAGGAAAACACCAACTTGATTACTGATGTTACATCCGACCAGGTTTCCAAGTAAAACATTAAGAGGTTGTTTCAGTCGTTCTTTTTCTTGCTTTGGAAAATACATACAGAAGCCTAGAAAAATGTTCAAAAGTAAGCCGGTAATGCAGATAGGAACGGTCACGGAACAAAAAGGTATAAAATCCATCATGATGGAGCTGGATAAATCCAGGTAAGACATTTTGCTGGGGTTTTTTTTCCTCACCGACACAGAGTAGAAATCAGGGTTTGTGCAGTTTCACTTGTGCAAAATAATGTATTTTATATGAATGAAAGAGTATAGTTTCACTGTTTTAACTTTATTCCGGATAAAGTGTCAGAACTGTTTATGGGATGCACTGACAGTGTGTCGAATTTATAATTGCACAAGCTAGCTTATTTAACTGAGCTGTGTAAACTAATGGATCATTTTCTGTTCCATCTTGGTTTACAAGGCAAATGAGTCGCACTGGTAACGCACTAGTAAATACATTTTCCATTGCATTGTGCAACACGCTGTAAAGTAAACAAAAACAAAAATATTCTGACCTTCTAACACAACCTATTCATTCTTATCAGAGAAAAGTTAGCCAATAGCAATAGTTGGGATTTAAGGTAGTAGTTGTCTCACTTGTTGTACAAGTTTTAACCTCACAGTTGAGTTGAGTGTGTGTACTGCCCCCTGTATGTAGTATGCAGTACAGTAACTGTAAATACAATATAGTGTACTCTGTCCGCCGCACTACCATCATGTGACCATTTACCGCACATTTACCTCAGTGCATCTTTTTAAACATTTTATTAGCCTCATTCTGATGAGAACATACCCCAATACAACCACCAAACTCGAATTTATACTCGGAGTTGGCAGCATTATCCTCCGTAGCGTTAGCTGCTTTTGGTTAACTCTCTTTCAGAGGCGTTAACTCTCTTTCAGAGTTCTTAGAAGTCTCCTTCTTCTTGTCATGATACGCCTCCACAAATGTGCAGCTCAGACTTTGGTAGATTCTCATCCAGTCAGTCTCTCTAGATGAACAGATCCAGGATGTGACCTCTTGAAATAATTTCTTAAAAATAATCTAAACACAAAGAGTAAACTGTCTTTCCCCAGACCTCATTCTCACTCTTAAAATGAAATATCAGTTTAAGTGGGATTACATTTGTCCCACCCACAAAGAGAAAACAGAAATCTTAGTTCATGCATCTTCCTTCTGCACAAACGATGTAGTACAGTTGCCCTATTTTTCATCCACTCCAGGTGCAGTGTCAGGATGATTTAGCCAGCTAATTTTCCTGAGATATGAAAACTGCTGCTGTGTTGATTTTCGTCCTGCCTGTATTCACAATGAAAATAAATCACACCAGCAAGGCGTTAATGCAAAGTGAGCCTCCATGTCATGATCACAGTTTAATCTCAACAAAAAATTTCAAGTCTTTTATCACACAGTTTGGTCATTCTTAGCTGAGAATAGAGGACTTTATTGGGTATCAGTTGTTATGTAGGATTTAACCTCACAGTTGCACAGTTCGCAACCAATTCCCAAAGTGTAGTCTGGTGTAGTTTACAAATTAAAGAAGACATTATATGGCTGTTACCTGACAGTTTTCTTTTTTTTTGTGGTGAAGGTCCAACTACCACAATCGCTAAGAATATTTATAAGGCAGTTTACACAGCATAATGTCTTTACGTCCATTTATTTTCACGCGATGTCAAAGATGCATGAATCAGGACATGTGTCCATATAGCTACTGGATAACAGACAGCTCAGACACACACAATAATGGATGACTAGTGAATATAAATATTCTGATTTGGTAAAAAAAATGCAGAAGGCACAAGGAATTTAACAAAGACCACTCAAAAACTGTCAGTACACACCAATGAATCCATTATATACCTAGGCTCCTTTTGTTCCTGTATCTTGTACCTAGGGATCTAAATAATGATTTTCAGACATGAATTCAGATCACACTTGGACAATTAATATTTAGCATCAGGAAAGCCAATGAAATAAAAAGTAAATGTAAAAAGTAAAATATTTTCTCCATGAATGTACTCAAGCCAGAGTAAAGTATTGTACATTAAAATTATTTTACCAAGTCCTTTTTTACCCAAAATAACTTAAGTAAATGCTCACCTCTGGTCACCGGCGGTCCATTCATTGATCCAGGCGATGGCTTTTTGTTCACTATGCCCCTGAGACATCACTTCGCAAATTCCTTGCAGGAATGAACCTTTGTGTAAACATGGTGTTAAAACATCAAATCAAATCAAATCAAATTCCTCGCAGGAATGCTGCATCTGCTCGTGGAATTAATCACGAATGGACTGCTCCGTCCACTTCAAAGCTGTGATAAACTGACCTGGCACTTCAGATCCAATGTTCCCTGATTAACAAAAGTTCATTGTTTAAATTATGTAATCATACAACAAAATATGAACTTTCTTCTGAATAATAAAACCTGGCATCAGCCTGGGGACTACTTTCATCTGAACAACAACTGACTCCATCTGGCGCTACTTATTTGTCTAAACCTCGTTTAAATGGGAAAGGTGGTGGTCTGGAAATTGTCCATCATTTCATTTTAAAATCAAAGCACTTGATATTCATGATGCTCCCTCTTTTGATTATATGGCTTCACGTGCTCCACCCGTTACTGCTGTTGCTAATATATCATCACCCAAAATGACTGCCACTTTGCTGTCTGATCTTCATGAACTGCTCATTCTTGCATCGTCCCTTTGGTCTGCCTGTAAACTTTAAGTTTTTAACATGCATCACTATTGGCTCACTCAGTACTGAAGTATGTTTTAGATTGTTTCAGTTTTACCCAGTATATTGATTTTGACACCAACTCACAAGGACATACTTTGGATGTGTTGTGTTCTACTGGCCTTAATGATATGGCTCTGGTTCTGCTGTTGTTCAGTAAATATGCCTTTAGATAGCTAGATAAACACACCATCTCCTACTGTAGCATTCATTCTGTTGATCCTCACTTCTTCAGAGTCCTCTTCCTGTCAAGTTTTTCTGCACTAATAGTATGATTTCCAATTATAAAACCACTATTGCCAGTTTCGGTATTGATGATAACCATTCTGCCTTTCAGACGTTCACCCCATGGTTCAGAAATGAGTTTTGAAAAATGAAAGCCACTGGTAGACGTCTTGTGTGTCAGCATGAGAAAACTATCCACTTATTAATCTTCAGCTGTACGTATAAGGATCATTTTAATGCAGCTCGATCTTCCTGTCACAGTGGTATCTCGGTTCTCGTCATTAATTCGTTCCAGAAGGCTTGTCAAGAAGAGAAAACGATGAGTACCAAGCATATTTTCCCATAAGAAATAATATAAATTGAATGAATCCATTCCAGAGCGCAGAAAATCTATATATGCATTAATGGAGTTGTATTGTACAGGTGCTCCCTGATTTATGATGGGGATACGTTCAACAAATCCATCAGAAGTTAAATGGATCATGAACTGATAACTTTAATATAGTCTATACTAAAACGCGGAGAATTGCGAGGATCTGGCAACCCAGACTGATCTGCGGTTGCACACAGGACGTAGTTTCGTCGCTGCTAGCAGCTTTTACCTTTGATATATTTTAATTCCCGATCGCATCTGTATCTTATATAATCGTATATATAGTAGGTTTTTACAACATCTTAATCATTTTATTCTCGTACCGGCGGATTATATTTTTTTGCCGCTAATCGTTATTTAGTAACTTTACAGGTATACCGGCTTGTGTTTGCAGTAGTTAGCCATTAGCTAATAACAGAGTTGCGTCTTCTTCGCAGTAGCAGTAGTGTGTTTTTATAACTTTTTTTACAGTCTTTTCCCACTTTCTTTCTGAGATTTAGTTTATTGTGACGTTTTGCATTAACTTAACTTGTATTAACGCTTTTATCGAGCATTGCATTGGACCATCGGCTGCAGTTGAACCATATCTTCATTCGGCACCCCACAACACCACCCGAAGATAAGGGCCTTTAATTCATTGATTGTACTAACATGGCTTCTGCTGTGCTTGTTCCCTGTGCAGAGTGTGGCATTTTTAGCTATTCTTCCTCTGTCATTAGTGTAAATTTTACTTGTGATAGGTGTAAACTTGTAGCCAGTTTGACGGAGTAGATTGTAGTTTTAGAGGCGCGCATCCAGACATTACAGAAGGCTAGCTCAGCTCCTAGCTTAGCAGATCTGGATGCCACAGGTGAAGTTAGAGCCCCAGCACCGTCAGAGTCCTCGCAGCAGGGCAAGTGGGTGACGGTTCGGCGACGTAGTCGTAAGGCTAGTCCACGAGAGCACCAATCTTTATATGTTCACGTGTCCAACAGGTTTGCCCTCCTCAGTGAAACACCCACTGAGCAGCCTGTTGAAAGAGCTCTGGTCATAGGTGACTCTATTTTACGACATGTGAAACTTGCTACCCCTTTAGGGACACCAGCAGCTAGAGTTCTCTGTATCCTCGGAGCCAGAGTGCCGGACACTGTAACGAGTTTTAGTGAACTTGAGAGCCGCAGATTCTCTAGGATAGTTATTAATTTAGGGGCTAATGATATAACGCCTTCGTCAGTCAGGGGTTACTAAGGCTAATTTTGTAGAGGTGGTTAGCGTGGCGAAGGCGATGTCCGATGCTGTAGTGTGCTCTGGCCCCATCCCAATGCGGCGAGGTGACCAAGCCTACAGAAGGTTATGGTCGCTGAACTGCTGGCTGTCCAAGTGGTGCTCTGAAAACGACGTGGGCTATATAGACAACTGGACAGCCTTTGAGGGTAAGCCTGGCCTTTTAGGATGGGACGGTGTCCATCCCACTCGGAAGGGTGCCGCTCTCATCTCCTGCAACATTGCCCATAGTCTTATGGCCCGATTGGTTAGGGGCTGACTATCCAGAGCAGGGGTCAGGCAGCAGACAAACCGGCTTAACCAACTGTCTGCTGGTAGCCATATACCGTCACCCAGAACCCACATTATTGAAACTGTGTCTGTTACCCGCATCTGCCCTAAACGTAAACGCTCTCAAAAGGTCTGTTTTAATAACCTCATTAGTATAAAGAGATAGCTTCCCAGATAGCACAAATAGCTCCCAAAGAAATAACAACATTAGACTAAAGCTAGGATTACTTAACGTTAGATCACTTACAAACAAAGCAGTGATTTTAAATGAAATAATCACTGATAAACGTTTACATGCTCTCTGTCTCACTGAGACTTGGATTAGACCTGATGAATATTTAGCCTTAAATGAAGCCTCACCTCCTGGATGCAGTCATGCTAATCGCCCTCGTCCTAATGGTCGGGGGAGGCATAGCCACAATTTTTGACAAAGAGCTAGGTGTTACAACTAAATCCCATTACAGGGCTAATGAAATACTGATTCTTAATGTGACTGATCCATCATTATGGAAGTCAAAACCACATTTTTTTTCAGCTTATCACTATTTACCGTCCTCCTGGTCCCTATTCAGAATCTTTTTAGGAATTTGCTAAATTTCTTTCTTGCTTAATACTGTCAACAGATAAGGCTTTAATTGTAAGTGAGTTCAATATTCACTTTGACAATGAACAGGATCCACTTAGAATTGCTTTCGAATCCATCTTAGAATCCATGGGTATCACTCAGAATGTGATGGGACCAACCCACCGCTGTAATCATACTTTAGATCTAATATTAACATTTGGTATCAATATAGATAACCTTGATGTTTTCCTGCAAAGTGATTCGATTTCAGATCACTATCTTTTAGTATTTGAGCTATCTGTAATAAATAAAATCCTTCTGCCTCGTTATCACACCAAGCGCACTATCACATCTGCTACTCCAGCTGCGTTTATTAAAAACCTACCAGACTTGAAATTTAATACACCTAAGGAGAGAAATCACCTTGAGTGTGCAAATGACCAATTAGAATGTGTGCTTCGCTCAACCCTGGACACGATTGCTCCTGCTAGGGTGAAACGCATTAGGGAAAAAAGGCTAGCACCATAGTATAATGACCACACCCGTACCTTAAAGCAAATAACACGGCATCTAGAGCGCAAGTGGAGACATAGTAAATTGGAGGTTGCTTGGAGGGACAGCATGGCAGAGTATAAGCATGCCCTCACTAAAGCTAAGGCTGCATACACCTCTTAAATCATAGAGAAAAATAAGAATAATCCAAGATTTCTCTTTAATACAGTCTCCAAATTACCAAAAAAAACCACAGAAAGTGATTCTCACGTTCTGTGTAATTTTAACAGTAATGATTTCATGACTTTCTTTAATAATAAGATAGAAAACATTAGGCATAAAACTCAATGCTCATCACATCACCAAACTATTCAGCCACCTTCCAGATGCAGCACTAGTGAAGACATCAGTTTAATAATCTTTTACCCCAATTACTAATACTGAACTATCCGCACTGATCAGCTCGTCTAAGTCATCAACATGTTTATTAGATCCAATTCCTACACGTTCACTCAAACAAGTATTACCCAGTGTTATAGAGCCAGTGTTAGTTATTTTAAATTCATCCCTTACCTTTGGTTATGTGCCCAAATCCTTTAAGTGTGCCGTTATCAAACCACTGATTAAAAAAAGCCAATCCTGACCCTTGTGTGATATCTAATTCTAGACCAATTTCAAATCTACCATTTCTGTAAAAGATCTTAGAAAAAGCCGTCTATTAGCAGCTCTGCAGTTACCTCCAAAGGAAGGAAATTTATGAAACATTTCAGTCTGGCATCATAGTACTGAAACAGCATTAATTAGGGTACTAAATGACTTGTTAATGTCCTCAGATAAGGGATGTTTTTAATTTCTTGTTCTGTTAGATTTAAGTGCAGCATTTGACACTATAGATCATGATGTTTTACTAAATAGACTAGAAAATACTGTAGGTATTAAGGGATCAGCACTTTCTTGGTTTAAATCCTACTTAACTGACCGGTACCAGTTCATATAAATAATCTAAGGTCTAAGCTCTCAAAAGTGAAGTATGGCATGCCTCAGGGGTCAGTGCTTGGCCAGCTTTTATTCTCTCTGTACATGCTGCCACTAGGCTCAGTTATTCGTAAACATGGCATTAGTTTCCACTGCTATGCAGATGATACACAGCTGTACATATCAGCCAAACCTAATGACAGCCTTACAATCTGCAAAACTGAGGACTGTGTAAAGGAAATAAAAGATTGGATGTCATTTAATTTTCTCTTACTTAACTCAGATAAAACTGAGGTTCTATTAGTGGGACCCAAGGCAGTGAGAGACAGGTTGGCTACATCAATCCTAAATCTAGATGGCTGTTCAGTATTGCCCAGTCCGTCTGTAAAAACGTATGTGTCATATTTGATTCAGATCTCTGCTTTGATGCGCACATCAGCAGCATCACTCAAATTGCTTTATTTCAATTATGTAAAATCGCTAAACTTAGAAATATCCTCTCTTTAATGATGCAGAGAAACTGGTTCATGCGTTTAAGGTTGGATTACTGTAATGCTTTACTTACTGGATGATAAACTTCAATTAGTTCAGAATGCAGCCACCCGAGTGGTAACTCGAACTAGAAAATACCAAAATCACTGCACTGGTTACCAGTTAAATTCCGCATTGATTACAAAATACTTCTTATAACTTATAAAGCTCTACATGGCCTGGCCCCACATTATCTGAGTGAACTCTTAGAGTTTTACAATCCAACTCGTCTACTGCATTCGCAGGGTGCAGGACTTCTTTTAGTTCCTAGAATTAAAAACGTCACTTCAAGGGGAAAGACTTTCTCATACATGGCCCCCCAACTATGGAATTAACTTCCCACTTTCGTTCGAGACTCAGACACTCTCCAAAATTTTAAATCTAGGCTAAAGACATACTTACTTACGCAGGTTTTTGACTAGATTTAGACCGGGATGCATGGCTCGGGTCACTGGGGCCGGAGTCTGGAATCATGTCTCGCCTAACAGCCTTGTCCGCTAGCCGGGAGTGTCGAGTGGGCGGTCTGGCTGAACTGGGCTTCGGTACTCTTGATCTTGACTTGTGCATCCTTGCCTTAGAATAAGGGCAGAGCTGGGGGTTCATAGTCAAAGAGTCTTATGGTGATCAGAGACGTTGGGCTGCTGTCTTCTGCCTCCCGTGGGGTTGTCGATGTCTCATGTGATCCCTCTTGGCTGTGGTACCACCAGTTCTCCTCTTCTAGCTTTCTAGCTATGCTGCTATAGCTAATGATGCCGGGGGTCTCATGCTACACTTGGGCATCAGTGATTGACATGGCAATCAGTGATTGTTAATAAACACTGTGCTCTTAATCAATAACTAATTACATTTTCTGTTTTCTCTCCGAGCTGTGTTCCGGCAGTTCCGGCCCCACACATTTGATGTACATCTTATGGAGCTCCCTGTGCATTTAATTCACATTTTTATTCGGACCATGACTCCATGACTTTAGTTTCGCTCTTAGAGTTATCATCATACCCCGGCCACTTAATGTCGATGTGAATACTTCACATTCTATTCAAACTTTGACTCCATGACTTTTAGTTCGCTCTTAGATTTATCATCTACGCCGCCCAAGGAGGTTGGGTCCCTTTTTGAGTCGTTGGTCCTCCCAAGGTGCTTCCTAAACTAGGGAGTTTTTCCGTTGCCACTGTCGCCCTAGGCTTGCTCAATTTGAGATTGGACGTAGTTATTAGGAGATAATCTAAACCTGTAAAGTTGCTTTGAGACAATGCTCCATTGTAAAAAGCGCTATATAAATAAATCTGACTTGACTTGACTTGTATCATAGAGGAGCTGACCTTATTGTTTAAAACACTTACATTAACATTTCAGTTGCGCAAAATCATTAACATAAAGCTTATTTTATAATAAAGTGTTGAAAATTCTCATATAATTTAGTGAGTAATGGATTGAAAGTAATAGCAAAACGCTTACTCTGTTAGTGAACCCAAGCAAATAACATGATGTTATAATGTAAAATGTATTTGTATTACAGTGTGTTTATTTTTTATTTTTTTACTACGAATATGGCCGACCAAATATTTTTGGGATAATTGCATGAGCTATCTAATTTTACTAAGCTACTGTATCATATTCCATCTGTATTCACAATTCAAATTATTGACACTGGTAAGGCACTAATGCAAATCGAGATTTTGGCCATGTCATGATGACACAGTGTAACCTTAACACACAAAAACGTTCAAAACCTTTAACAAACAACTTAGTGTTCAACTGAGAAAGAGCACTTAATAAATGTCTTAGTTATTGTAGAGGTTTTATCCATATCCACTCAGAACACCAGGTGAACAATTCCTGCGTGCAGTGTGGTGTCATTTATAACTTAAAGATGAGAATGGAGATTACACTCTTGTGCAAAAATGTTTACCCCGCTTGATTTACAAGATAAATGAAATGAACACACCCTCTTTAGAGAACAGTATGATACATTTCTTAAAAAAAAAAAAAAAAAAACTTAACTTTTTATTCTAATAGAGTGGCGAATCTTTGGCTTGCAGCAAACCTAACTCATAAGATTGATACTGATCATTTAAAAACAACAATAACGCACAAGCCTCTTATTTACCTGCCACACAACTGAATTCTATATTAAAACTTAACCCTAAATAAAACACGCTAGTCATTTCGCTAACTGCTAACTACTTTGAACTCATCAGCGATTCACTGACTTGCCAGCAGATGGCGTCAAAACCCTTTATGTTGAAATTTTCCTGACCTTTGTAACAGCTTCTTAAAGATATAAAAGTTATAAAAAGGAAGCTATTCTTTATTTCACGATAATGACTGGACTATCAAGAGGTACACAAGTTCAAGCGACCGTTCAAAAACATTATACCAAAATACCGGCTCAAGTTAAACCAAAAAATAAATACTAACGACTGGGCGTCCTTTAAATATACTGCTAATTACGATTAGCGCCACTCTGCTACCCTTTAGCGGCCGTAGCTGTCAGTGACGATTTTACCTCGGAGAAGCCGTGTAGCTAAATACTAAGAAATCGAGTAGTGTTTGGTAAAAGACAAAATGATAAACGTAGCGTGGTGTTAATACGAATCCTAGGGGTTTAGTGGAGGCCTTTTTGTTGAGCCTTCTAAAAATTCGCCCAAGGTTAGCAAATATCTTTCTAGTCCATCCCTTGTAGCTGTGTGAGTTACAGGGATTCCGGTGTGTATAGCTGTAATAAAAACGTGTTGGGGACATTCGAGAACAAGGACACAACATTATTGCTGCTTTATTTAAAAATATCTGACTAAAACGCCAGCGGTACATCATCCATCATCCACAGGGGAGAAAAAATACTGATACTTTAAAGAATACTGCTATTAAAATAGACAGAAATACGATACATCTTAAAACCACACACGCAGGTCATCATGCTCTCTCGCAAACACACAATCTATGGACAAGTTTGTAGTAAAATAACATCGAACAGACTCGTATATTTATCTGGCATTAAGTTAATTGAATAAATAAGACAGCATAGCCTTTATTTATCACGGTTGTAGTGGTGTTTTCTGCATTACGTAAAGAAATAGCACCAAATGCACTTCTGCTGAATGTCCTGAAGTGGATTTTACGACCTACTTTATCCTGCTACATCTACTGTCAATATAAAGTTCAACGGTATACCAGTTGAAAAGCGAACGTGATTGACACAGACCTCCTCGCTTACTGCTCGTGTGTTTATGAAGCTTGAAAACAAAGAGCTTGAACAAGATGGAACATTCGCACGACCTAGTAACTACATCACTCTCTAACCTCAGTGTGCTACTTTTACGCATGGCTTCTGTTCCATCCGAGGTGAAAAACAATCGGTGTGGAAAATCTGCAACAGCTCGGCATTTAGTGCATTTCCGCTTTCCTCAGAAATGCTTTTAAAGATAAACGCTTGAAAATGTTAAAAGGACAGCACTGTCACCCTCACGGGGTCCCTGGCAGGTGGAAACTCAACCGTAACCCAAGATGCAACCTGACGTGGAACTGGGAACCTCAGACATGGACAGAATCTGAGACCGAATTCATGAAAGTGTCTTAAGAAAGAAAATCTTCTTAAATGTGTGCTTATTTCATTCTGAAGAGAAAAGTTGTTTAGAATTATCTTATTTTTCTTAACTATTTTCTTTAGGACAAGTGGTGTTCTTAAACTTTATGTCCTTAGCCTTTTAGAGTTGATAAGGTAAGCATCTAAATTGACCAAACTGTAAACAGTTTAGTTATTGGAAATAAGGCCTACATACTTTCAGTTCAAAAGCGTAAAGCCTTTTGACTGATGGGCATCTTTAAATTATAAAAGTTCTACAGTAGCAAAGGATTTGAACAAAGGTGTTGCTTTAATGTTTTTGATGGAACTTTTGTGTTTTTTGAAGATGGAGCAAAAACCACAAAGGCCTCTCAACGACAGACCTCACCCCTCCTGATCATATCCTTCTGCGACGATGCAGTTTAACTAATGAGCTGCAGAGAAAAACAAAAAGACCTTCAACTTTCTTAAAGTCTTAAGGAAAAACTTAAGATTTTTCAAGATAACATTTGAGAGAATTCCATTTAAGAACATTATTATGAACTTCTTATTGTTTGTCAGAACTGTCAAGTTTTTTCTTAAGAAAGCTTTTGTGAATCCGGCCCCTGGTTCCTTTAACCCAGCAGAACAAGGGAAAGCCTTTCAAACGCGAATGCACCCTCACCTCACAAGAGGCAGAATACGAACCAGGGTCGCATCTACCTCTTGGTCCACTGGGTCCAACCCCACAGCAAGACAAGAGGCAACTATTCACTTGAGGACAAGGCTGTCCTGTTTTGCTGGATTAAAGGCCCTGGTTCTGTCCTCTGTGCAGGGTTCAAATCATCATTTCCCTTAAGGGCAAGGCCAACCTATTTTAGCAAGTTAAATGTTCTAGTTCATGCTTCATCTGTTCCTGAGTTTCCGCCTCCCCAGGAGAGTCTCCAAGTTCCCTGTGTCCTGGTGCTAGGTCAGTAGTGGGCCACACCAGGGGTGCTCGGAGTGTGACAGACAGTTAAATCCAGCCACAACCTGAAGACTCAGTGAGGCACAAATGCCTAGACCCGATCAAGTCCTGCTCAGATTATGGTTCTTTCCAGCTTTCATTTTCACATTCGAAGGCTTTTTAGTGGTCAGTGCCGTTTCTATCTCTGGACAGCTCCGTCTGGGTGTGGAGCCGCCGCTACATTCCACGCAAGAAACCCAACGCCTCGGCCCGATGCAGTGCAGGGTCAGAAATAGTCTCTTCGTCTCGAGTCATCGCTGATAAAGGACGGGTTCCACTGCGCCGGATAAATGCAGGAATGCCGCGATCCGGGTAAGCCCGAGAAGGGGTAGAGCCCGTTCCTCTCCAGATCAGCGTTCCGCAAAGCAGGCTGAAAAAATATTTACAATCAGAGCTGCTCTAACAGTCTGGCACAAATCTAAAAACTCCAAGGAAATGAAGCGCTCACAGAGTAATAGATGTCCGTCATCTGCAGGAGATTCTTAGTGCTGCCATTTTCCTGCATCTCGATCGTCTCCCTGCCCCACTCCATAGAAACACGGCTGCTCTTGGGAAACTCGGCATACGGAGACATCTGAAGCTCCCCACTTTTGAAGATGATTTTGTTAATGTCGTTCTTGTCCTTCCTATGACAGAATGAAATCTGTAACGTTAACTATGACTAATTAATAATACAAATCCTAATAAGCCAACTTAGTTAACGCTCTGGATTATTAATTGGGACACTCAAATCCCAATTCCACTGATCCTCCACTGTTGGGCCCTTAAGCAAGTTCAACTGTTCAGCTCAACTGTAAGTCTAGTAAGAGGATTTTTTCAATGTTCTTAATGAATGTCAGGGGGCAGTAAGATCCTCTCCTGCACTCTTGTGCTAAATCAGTGCAGTGTGTGACATAGGGAGCGATGCACGATGGGAAATGTAGTGAGGAAAAGCCGTGGTTGAGACAATAATCGTATTTGTTTTTCCATTTCAATACATTATTTAATAAATTACATGACTTACTCAATACTTTATTATAAAATAAGCCTTGTGTTAATGATTTTGCCCAACTGTAGTTTAAAGCAAGTGACCTCAATCTTATCAAAAGCTGTTCATTTTTAGTGAAACAGTGACTTAAAGACACTAAGCTGCTGGTATTAAAATCAGAAACACTAGCCTTGTATTAGAAAGAAATGACACATGAGACTAATTTTGGTCGAGGGAGCTTAGGTTTGCATTTCCATTTAGCCAGTCTTATCAAGAGCAACTGATACAGTCTCACAATCCAAACAAATGTGGGTTAAGGGTTGGTTCAAGGACCCAACCGTGGCAGCTGTGCAGAGGTCGGATTTGGACTCCGGACCTTCTGGTCCACAATCCAGTATTCCATCACAACAGTCCCACTGACACAAAGTGAAACAACTTCCTAAAAATCGTTTATTTTAAATTTATTTCAGACAGATTTGTTATATAAGGCACATGCGGTATGATGTGTGTATTGTATCATCGGTACCTGCAGCAGGTGACAATCAGAGCGATGATGACGATGAGCAGCAACCCTCCAGCAGCAGGAGCCACCACCTTCGCTATCAGGCCATAAACTGTAAGGGCGAAGAAAGTAACCCAGTACAAGAGAAGGTCTACCAAAACCAACTCTCACTCCCTCAATTTCCATCGCACAAGGGTCACGGGGCCGGGGCCTAACCGGCAGCACAGGACACATGCACACACACTAGGGCACTTTTAAACACCAGTCGTCCTAATGCTTGTCTTTCCCAGAGTATAGAAACAGGGAGAACATGTTTTACTCAGACAGTAAAGCAGGCCTGGCCGAGACTCTGGAGCTGTGCCACCCATAACAGAAAGCTACTCATACAAATACTAATTATAAAATAATGAACGTTCCTCATGTCATTAGGAAAACTTAAATGGAAACTCACAGTTATTGCAGTTGAATCCCCCAAATCCAAACGCACACCTGAAAGGCAAAACGACACAACACGTAAATGTGCAGAAAGTGGTGCTTGAAAGTTTGTTTCTGCATAAATATGACCTAAAACATCATCAGATTTTCACACAAGTCCTAAAAGTAGATAAAGAGAACCCAGTTAAACAAATGAGACACAAATATTATACTTGATCATTTATTCATTGAGGAAAATGATTCAATACTACATATTAGTGAGTGGCAAAAGTATGTGAGCCTTTGCTTTCAGTATCTGGTGTGACCCCCCTGTGCAGCAATAACTGCAGCTAAACGTTTCCTGTAGCTGTTGATCAGTCCGGCACACCGGCTTGGAGGTATTTTAGCCCATTCCTCCGCACAGAACAGCTTCAGCTCTGGGATGTTGGTGGGTTTCCTCACATTAGCTGCTCGCTTCAGGTCCTTCTACAACATTTCGGTTGGATTAAGGTCAGGACTTTGACATGGCCATTCCAAAACATGAACTTTATTCTTCTGTAACCATTCTTTGGTAGAACGGCTTGTGTGCTTAGGGTCGTTGTCTTGACCCACCTTCTCTTGAGATTCAGTTCATGGACAGATGTCCTGACATTTTCCTTTAGAATTCTGATATCATTCAGAATTCATTGTTCCATCAATGATGGCAAGCCGTCCTGGCCCAGATGCAGCAAAAACAGGGCCCAAACCATGATCCTACCACCACCATGTTTCACAGATGGGGATAAGTTTCTTATGCTGGAATGCAGTGTTTTTTTCCTTTCTCCGCTTTTCTTTTAAACCAAAAAGTTCTATTTTGGTCTCATCCATCCACAAACACATTCTTCCAGTAGCCTTCTGGCTCGTTCACGTGATCTTTAGCAAACTGCAGACGAGCAGCAATGTTCATTTTGGAGAGCAGTGGCTTTCTCCTTGCAACCCTGCCATGCACACCATTGTTGCTCAGTGTTCTTTCTGATGGTGTGGACTCATGAACATTAACATTAGCCAATGTGAGAGAGGCCTTCAGTTGCTTAGAAGTTACCCTGGGGTCCTTTGTGACCTCGCCAACTATTACACACCTGCTCTTGGAGTGATCTTTGTTGGTCGGCCACTCCTTGGGGAGGGTACAATGGTCTGCAATGCTTCCTCCATTTGTTACACAATCTGTCTGACTGTGGATTGGTGGAGTCCAAACTCTTTAGAGATGGTTTTTGTAACCTTCGCCTGCCTGATGAGCATCAATAGCTCATTTTCTGAGGTCCTCAGAAATCTCCTTTGTTCGTGCCATGATACACTTCCACAAAACATGTTGTGAAGAGCAGACTTTGATAGATCCCTGTTCTTTAAATAAAACAGGGTGCCCACTCACACCTGATTGTCATCCCATTGATTGAAAACACCTGACTCTTATTTCACCTTCAAATGAACTGCTAATCCTAGAGGTTCACATACTTTTGCCACTCACTAATATGTAATATTGGATCATTTTCCTCAATAAATAAATGACCAAGTATAATATTTTTGTCTCATTTGTTTAACTGGGTTCTCTTTATCTACTTTTAGGACTTGTGTGAAAATCTGATGATGTTTTAGGTCATATTATGCAGAAATACAGAAAATTCTAAAGGGTTCATAACTTTCAAGCACCACTGTAGATCATGAACCGCTAAATTAAAGACTTAACTTACTCCACACAGGTTCCATTAACAAGCTCAAAGCCATCACCACAATCTGAAAGATGGAAAGGACAGAACAAAGACTTAATATGATAATAGGTATGTTATCAGGGATGTCACTTAGGACACACGGGACAAAACCTGTGCTAAAGCCTGAGAACTTAACGCCTAACTAACGTCTGTTAGTCGTACCTCTGCAGGTCGTGTCCTCTGGATTCTTTTTGAAGTAGCCCTCATGGCACTGGCAGTAAGGGATCCCGAGGGTATCGTTACACACCGAATACTGGGTGTCACATCTATTGTTCAGCAGCAGACACAGACTCTCCGCTGGAAGACAGAAAGTGATTTGAGATGAGACCTAGAGCAGTAAGGAATTATAGCTCTATATCTAATTAACAAAGAATGTCCTTTAACAGCCACAATACAGACTTGTTTAGAGAAAGCGTTACAGAGAGCCAAGTCATGACATCAGTAAACGCTTTGTGTCAGGAGATGGGGTGGCATCAGACAAAATAGGACCTTTGAGAAAAGCATTTAAACAGATCTAGTGCAGCAGTAATGAGTGGTGAGGCGTACCGTGATAAGCGAGTTGGTATCTCAGGCCGCAGCGAGAGCGCGGTTTGCTGCAGTTCCCGAGAGACATCTGGATGCGCCGATGGATCTCGGTGCTGGTCGTGTCAGCAGACATGGAGAACATGCTCACGGCTAAGAGGGGCAACCCACCCTTATCTCTGTACACAAAAGCATGTCATGTCTGGTTGGTAATCAAACGCGTACACACACACACACACACACACACACACACACACACACACACACGTGTACAAATCTTAAACAATATGGGCGGTGCATTAAGTGAACTGCATAGCAGTGCACACGTTAGAGATGGTACATCACGTGGAATGTTATTTGCCATTTTATTTAAATGTTATTTAGTGCCTTTTTACTCAAAGCTGTAAGTGAGTAAGGCTGAGGCGACAGCGGCAAGGAAAACTCCCTACATTTTATAAGGAAGAAACCTTCGGAGGACCAAGACTCGAAAAACATGGGACTGTGGTAGCCTAGCGGTTAAGGTACTGGACTATGGAGCAGAAGATCCAGGGTTCAAATCCCACCTCTGCCAAGCTGCCAATGTTCTGTCCTTGAGCAAGGCCCTTAACCCACAATTGCTTGGATTATAAGACTGTATCAACTGTAAGTCTCTCTGGATAAGGGCGTCTGCTAAATAACATAAATGTAAACAGAAACTAACTCCTGCCCTGTGGGATAGAGACATGCATCGAGAACCCTTTTAGCACCATTAGGAACCAACCCATCATCCGACTGATGGACAAACCTTGCCAGATCCAGCATACAAACTAGGGAGGCTCAGTACTAGTACTCTGGCTTGTATCCCACCTCTGGCAAGGGGTGTTCATTGTTCTGTCTCCCAACATCTGACTTTCAAAGTTATTTACTATAATGCACTACTGGCTAAGAAAAATATTCCAAAACACTGAAGAGCTAGTGACTTAAACACAAACTCACTTCAGGATGGAGCGTCTGTAGCCGTGCAGGCTGGCCAGCGAGGAGTTCAGCTAGAAAAAGACATGAATAAAATGTTATAAACAGTGACAAACTGTTGAAAGCTCATGGCAAGTTTTTTCCAAAATGCCTTTTGGCTGGTACACACCTCTACCAAGGCGCAGCATTGTCTGGCCTTGTACCCTGGCCTGGAGGTGCAGGTAATTTGGGGATGATTAGCCTGAAGGGCTCTGGGAAACTAAGTTCCCATGGCAAGTTGCACACATCTGTCAAACAGCCCTCTAGTTTTTTTCTCTTCCAAGGCAAGGCCAAAATGGTTTGTGCATAGCAGCACATGGGGCAGTTCCAACCAGTAACTGTTACAGGGCTGTGCAAAAGTCTTAGGCCGCCATTAGATCTGTTGTTTTAGCAGTGGTATAATGGATTCGTCACTCCATAATTGTCTTTTCTACTGACCCTCATTCCAGTCTTTGTAGCCTTTTTCACCCTGTTCTCCTTCCAAAACAAGTGGTTCACGACGAGAAATAATTACATTCGGCCATTACACCACAGACTTTTGCACAGTTCTGTGTATTTACATAACGCACCTAAAGGAGGATTTACTTAAACAAGCAGCCAATGAGTGTACAGAAATGTAGGTGGACCTTGATAACTGACCTACAGTATTTCTTGCTAGTAGGTTTCATAATACAGATTATTCATGTAAGCACGAGACAAGTCAAGACCCACAAAACTGATTATCATTCGTAGTACATACCAGCTGCAAGATCTCTCTGTGAAGCTCATGCAGGCCACTGTCCGTCAGATTCAGAGAGCTGTCCACGCTAAACATCCCCAAGAACGTCTTTACTACGGCGTACAATCATAAAAACAAAATCAGTTTCAAAATAATATCTTGATGAACCCTAGCCATTCAAGACAAAAGAGTTTAAAACCCACCCTGTGTTACAGCTGCGGCCGTTCAGTAGATCGGAGCCCAGGGGGCACTCACAGCCGAACGAGCCCCTGGTGTTCACACACGCCGCGTCCTGAGGGCACGGGCTGCTCACACACTCGTCAGCATCTGCGGAACCCAAATGGATTAACGTTACACCTGACGTTCTATCACACAAGGTTCGTCATAAAAAATCCTCTCTTAAAGCAGTCCCATGTTTTTGGTTTGTTGGGCATGACACAGGATGTCCCGCCGGTCCGAGCATTACAGGATTACTGTGTATTTTTAAGGACTGTGAAAAAACGGATATAATCCTGCTCACAGGAAATCAGCGTCTGCTGAATCAAACAGTTTGAATCCAGACTGGGAGGCAATAACAGTGTTTCAAGGAAAGCAAGAGCCATACATGCTTATTGATTGGATGAAATGGTCACACTGTTCTATTGAGAATAATAGTGGAAATACTGCGCAAGCTCCAGTCTGACATTCTCTCCTTACGATGCTTATAGGATAGGACACCCATAAATTGCTTCACAAGATAAAATAAATGATGAGAGGAATCAGAATAAAAAATAAACACGTATGAAATCTTCAGTTAGGGGTGTGCAATACTGACCAAAAAACAATATCTGAGATATTTTCCTTTAAAAAAACAGGTTGCTTGCTCTTGTTACCAGAACTTGACGTTGCATTTGATGGGACACAGCAGGTCGTATCGTGTCTAAGGGTCTCACCCTCGTGCAGGTACTTCCTTTCCAGGCTGGCAAACACTCGCACCTGTAGCCATCCGAAGTCGACACACACCTGCCTCCATTCGCACAGGGCCGAGGTCCACACGCGTGTCCTGTAAAGAGTATGAAATATCATAATGCTTCTCATACTGAGTGTGTATCCTAAAAGAACTTTTAGGATCATTAGCAAAACCGACTCTAAACTTTAAAGTTCACTTTAGTAGAAGTTAAATGGACAAAGAACAGCAGCGTCATTTATAGGCAGATAAAGAAAAACTCACCAGGACTAGGGTTTGACCGACAGGCATCTGTTCGGTCGTTGCTTCCGTCCTGGTGCGCTTTCCTGTGGTTACTCCCGCGGCGCTCGTGGTGGTGGCGGCGCTCTTGCTGTAGGAGGCGGTAGTGTGCCTGCTGTGTGTTGTGTTGCTGCTCGGTGAAGCAGTGCTGGTCTCCAGGTGGAGTGTGCTCACATCAGTCGCACCCTCTCCGGTTTGGGATGTGCTGGGAGAAGGGAGGCGAGAGGTCGTCCCAGAGGTGGGATGGGACGGGACGGTGATGATAGCTGTAGTCCTTTGAGTGGTCGCTGTGGGTGATGTGAGAGCCTCGGTAGTGGTGGTAGGTCGGAGCTGACGAGTTGTTAACGGAGCTCCCGTGCTAGAGCTAGGCGACGTGGTGCTAGAAAAGGGCGCGGATGCGTCCTTCTCTGTATGTTTCTGGGTCGCTGGTCCTGACGCGGTGCTCCGAACCTCTGTGGGTTCTGGAGAACGATCGGTTTGGGGTGCAGAGGGCTCCTGGGTGGGTGTTAACTTGGACGGAGGTTTGTACATACTGGTGCTGACCTCCCAGAACGTCGGAGATGCAGTGGTCGGGGGTGGATTCGTCATTTCTTCTGTAGAGACCCGAGGCCCATGCGTTTCCTTATGCGTAGTGGTACCGACGGACACCATGGGAGGCTCAATGGTCTCGATTTCCCCTTGAGACGAGTTGGTATGACTATCGTTTAGGATGGATGGAGTATCAGAAGTGCCGGCGGTAGACAGACCATCTGTGGCAGATGGCGTGGAATTGGGGTCGTCTGTCTTGGGTTTGAACTCAAAGTCTGGTCCTGTCATGTTAGGCTGTACTGTGTGGGACTGGAACACATGGGGCTCGTTCACATCAGTAGCATTCGTAGACAGATCCCCAGATGTGACCTCAGTACGCTCAGCCATAGTAGAAAGCTCCTCAGATGTCACTTGAGGTTCAGCCTTAGTAGAAAGACCCCCAGATGTGACCTCAGTATGCTCAGGCCTAGTAGAAAGATCCCCAGATGTGACCTCAGTATGCTCAGGCCTAGTAGAAAGATCCCCAGATGTGACCTCAGTATGCTCAGGCCTAGTAGAAAGATCCCCAGATGTGACCTCAGTACGCTCAGGCCTAGTAGAAAGATCCCCAGATGTGGTCTCAGTACGCTCAGGCCTAGTAGAAAGATCCCCAGATGTGATCTCAGTACGCTCAGGCCTAGTAGAAAGATCCCCCAGATGTGATCTCAGTACGCTCAGGCCTAGTAGAAAGAAAGAAAAGATCCCCAGATGTGATCTCAGTACGCTCAGGCCTAGTAGCCCCAGATGTGATCTCAGTACGCTCAGGCCTAGTAGAAAGATCCCCAGATGTGATCTCAGTACGCTCAGGCCTAGTAGAAAAGATCCCCAGATGTGACCTCAGTACGCTCAGCCTTGGTAGAAAAATCCCCAGATGTGATCTCAGTATGCTCAGCCTTAGTAGAAAGATCCCCAGATGTGATCTCAGTACGCTCGGCCTTAGTAGAAAGATCCCAAGATGTGACCTCAGTACGCTCAGCCTTAGTAGAAAGACCCCCAGATGTGATCTCAGTACGCTCAGCCTTAGTAAGAATGATCCCAGATGTGACCTCAGTACGCTCAGCCTTAGTAGAAAGACCCCCAGATGTGATCTCAGTACGCTCAGCCTTAGTAGAAGATCCCCAGATGTTGATCTCAGTACGCTCAGCCTTGGTAGAAAGATCCCCAGATGTGATCTCAGTACGCTCAGCCTTGGTAGAAAGATCCCCAGATGTGATCTCAGTACGCTCAGCCTTGGTAGAAAGATCCCCAGATGTGATCTCAGTATGCTCGGGATTAGTAGAAAGATCCCCAGATGTGATCTCAGTACGCTCAGCCTTAGTAGAAAGATCCCCAGATGTGATCTCAGTACGCTCGGCCTTAGTAGAAAGATCCCCAGATGTCACTTCAGGCTCAGTCTTAGTAGAAAGATTCCCAGATGTGATCTCAGTACGCTCAGCCTTAGTAGAAAGATCCCCAGTATGCCCAGTCTCAGGAACCGAAGCATCCTGGGTGTAGTCCACTGTCCTCCCCACCTGCTCGGTGAAAGTATGTGGACCTTTCTTAAATGAACTAGAGGTGTCCGTGTACAGAGAGGTGCTGTTAGAGATGATGGACAGCAGAGTGCGCTCTCCAGCACGACTTATGGTGGTGGACACGTAGGTACTGTCCGCATGGGACACAGATTCTGTAGTATCCAAATCCTGCTCGGTAAGGCCGGTAAAGGTGAGGTCTCGGACTGTCCTGAACTCGGATGCAGGCTGCCGCTCCTCCGATAAGGCCAGATTGGCCTCGGTGATGTTGGCGACTGTAGGTGGATCCTCCCACTCGGTCGCTGTGTTAGTGTTGAGATTCGGGCTGGAGTCCAGCAGCTCAGTGGACATGTCGGATCTGCTATGCATTGTCCAACTCTCCGTGACCGCAGGGAAAGGGCTCTGATTATCGCCTAAAGAGAAGCAGGGAAATATCAAATGCATCATGATGAGTTTTAAATGAAGTACAGTCAAACCCCGCTATCCAAACTCCTGTTATCTGAAGCAAGACTATATGAGTATGGAGTGCTTTCATCACCAACCAGCTACCAAATACCTAACCCTCTATAACAGATGAGGATCTGGAAATAACAGAGATAAGATGGTGTTCCACAGGAATGACTTCATACCTACATCCCTACCCTTTCAGTTTATTCAGTGGTTCGATACGAAAAAATGGGTGTTCATTACATATTGTAGCTTTAGTACTAGAAGAAACAGCAGTGAGACACCAGACAGAGTGAGAGCTTGCTTGGTTCATACACGTTGCCTAGCCTAATCAGCAAAGACCAGGCAAACAGAAGGACCAATCAGAAAGTCTCCTGTGCGATTATATGTCCAGTCAACGTCCACCTCGGTCAACATCTGGTCACAGAACATAGCTGCTTTCTGAATATTCGTTATCCAAACCATTTTCCAGAAAGAGCCACAGGGTTTGGCTGCATGAAGGGCTGATACTGAAACCTGATGTTGCAATCCTGTGTTTTCCCAGTAAGTTCAGTAAGATTCTGTCATCAAAGCCCTAAATTCCAGCCGATGGTGGTTATTTTAGGGTTGTTTTTAGATTGTACATGGACACACTCACTGCATAAAATGTGTTGTTGGGTTGACTACCAAATGAGTCGATTCCAAAAGCCACATTCATTTCGATTTCAGTTAACAATTGACATTGTCTCAAAGCTAGAGTCAGCCCCACGTATCCCCAATGACTATCCCATATATAAATCAGCAAAGTATTTACGTACAACCTCCACAATCCTCCTGTGCACTTTAAATCATCTCTAAATTACTTATACTTAGCTAACAGGATGTAAATGCTAAGTAAAAAGTTGCTTCCACCTGACAGAGTAGTGCTGTTCTTCAAGCAGCTAGAAACTACAGTTCTCTTAACTGAGAAGAATGAAAGGTTTCATCAGATGGTTCATGAGATGCATGTCAGTTCTGGCAGGTACTACCTTAAGATTATTTTCAGAACACTGCACTATTTGTTTCTCCTTTACTAGAGTCTGAATCCTACCAGCAAACAAACTCAAACTCAAAACACCACAATTATCCAGACAGTCTGACTACACTTTATCACATTTTAATTACACAGAACAGGCTTTTACATGACTGCGATATCAGATCTGTGATCAAATGTATGACTGCTTTTCAATCCTTAACCACTTTGAGCATATGAGGAACCACAACAATAGATGTTTTCAGACCTAACACTGGATGTAATGATTCTGGGTGGAGTACAATTGGCAGCCAAACCCGTCTAAGCTAACAAAAGTTGGAGCCCTAAAAATGGAGGTGACCTGACCCTCTGGGAATAGCTGTTTCCTTCCTCACGCTGACCTAGCAAAGTTCGTGCTTCAATAATGTCACTCTCTACATGGGGTTCATGCACTGACAACAATGGAATTAACATACAAAGACGTGACTAAGAGGATATCACACTTCTCTATAATCACCTAAATATTAAAATCACTCGGCAACATTTATGGAAGCATCCAAAGACGATTTCTTACATTCTACAGATATTAACAACATTAAGAGACCCCTACAAAGTGATCAGTTTTTCTGTTTTTTTAGTATTTGTAGGCACTGCATGGGATAGGAGGGAAATGGAACATTTTTGTTTTATTCTATAAACTACTGACAAATTACAAATAGAAATATACATTTGCAGCAAAGACAAGAGCATGTATTCTCTGTAAATGGCAAATGGTCATAACTAAGAAGCTGCAGTGCTTTCAGACCTTGATTAATAATACAAATAAAACAAGTTCATATTCATTTTTAAGAAAACCATTCTAAATGACTTTATGACAGTTCAGAAATCAGTTTGAATTGCAGCTGTCTTGTACTTTTCCTCAATAAATAAAACAGAATGAGGTGTGTCTATGTTGGAACTGGTTTTGCTGCCATACATAGATGTGGTGGCCTAGTGGTTAAGGTACAGGACTATGGACCAGAAAGTCCTGGGTTCAAATCCCACCTCTGCCAAGCTGCCACTGATGGCTCCTTGAGCAAGACCCTTAACCCACAATTGCTTGGATTGTAAGACTCTATAACTTGTAAGTCACTCTGGATAAGAGTGTCTGCTAAATGACATAAATGTAAATCTAGATATGTTGGTTTTCAGAAAATTTGGAGTGGTCTCTTCATTTTTTCAAGCGCTGCACATTATATACACAAACACAAAATGAATGACTTCAATATTCACGTCCTAAAATATCTGTTCTGCATAAAATCAGAAAAAAACCCAAAGCACAACTTTCACTGACAGTAAAACCAGTCACAGCAAACTCACGTAACATAAAAAACAATACAGAGCAGAGTGAAAACACGGCATGAGTCAAACTTTCATTGTCTCACATCTGCCATATTATGAGCCTGGTCAATAAAACCTAGTCCATCATTTTATGCTTATTTGTTATGTTTTATGGTTCTTTTGAGAGTCAGCTTCCCCTTGTGAGGGTTTGTGTATCATAAAAATAATAGCGAAAGAAAGTGTGTGAATATTGCTTGAATTATTTCCCGGTGGACAAGAACGCCAAACTTAAACCTTTCGGGAAATATCAGAAATGCAAACTGTGTGCCCGTGTGTGTTCTTCACAGTTACACGTACTGGATTAAGTTTTTAGAGTTTTACCATTAAAAACAACATGTTTCAGCAGGAACCGATTCAAACACACATCTCAGCCTCTAATCAATACCATTCATTATACAATATCACCTAAGCATACCTGGGATACTCAAATGTGTATAATGATGGTGATATATCATAACATTGTTATATAAACACCCAAAGCAGTGAGGTATAGTTTGGACAATTTTTTCCATTTAATTTAATATTAAATGTATTCAGTTTAATAAATGGTCAGATGTGTTGACTGTTTTTGATCTGGGGAAGTGATGGCTCCGGGACGCACTATGGGAAGAAGATAAGACAATGGAGGGAGTGTGATGCTGTGGGTAATGTTCCACTGAGAAACAGTGTGACCAGCCGTTTACAAAGACATTCATTTGAGAGTAACACTACCTCAATATCGGAAAGGACCAGGTAGGTTTTATGTTTTGGCTGATCATTGTGTATATACCATATATATACATTCACACTCATTGACCACTTAATTACAACACCTGTACACCTGCTCATTCAGGCAATTATCTAATCAGCCAATCGTATGGCAGCAGTGCAACAATAAACTCACAGATACGTGCCAGCAGCTTCACGTAATGTTCGGGTGACAGTGGTGCACCGATTCAGAACACTGGAATTTACTGGTACTCCGATGCAGGCCAGATGTGTCTGATGCCCTGGGTTCCTTTGTGAACTCATGGACTATCACACACCTTGCTCTTTGAGTGATCTTTGTTCTTCGACCACTTCAGGAGAGGGTAACAATGGTCTCGAATGTCCTTTATTTGTACACAATTTGTCTGACTGTATATTGGTGAAGATTAAACTCTTTGGAGATGGTTTTGTAAGCTGTTCCAGGATAATGAGCATCAACAGCCATTTTTCTGAGGTTGGGCCATGAAGCATTTCCAAAAACATGTTGTGAAGATCAGACTTTGATAGATCCCTGTCTTTCGATACAACAGGGTGTCCACTCACGCCTGATTGCCATCCCATGGACTGCAAACACCTGACTCTAACGTCACCTTCAAGTGAACTGGTGTGTGGCATTGGCTCATTTTCCTCATCATATTTTTGTCTCGTTTGTGGAGCGAGAACGGGGTTCTCTTTATCTACTTGTAGAACGTCTGATGCTTTAGGTCATATTAATGCAGAAATACAAAAAATCCACAAGGGTTCAACAACTCTCAACTCTCTCACTGTATTAAAACTGAGCTGCTTATATCTACTATTCTTGGTGATATAAACCCAATGCATCCTTTGACTTCACATACATTAACCAATGAGATTTACTGTTTCAAAACTTCCATTTGGCATCAAAACCAGTGCATGCCTAATGATTTATGCAAGTTAAAAAGGGTTTTAAACTCATTTGGATTGATTCCCCCATAGCATCACCACACTGAAATCGCTCTCTCTTCCAGTAAATATAAGGCTTTTGGAAATATAAGCTATGTTCATCTGTAATTACTGTAGACCTTGACAGCACACACATCCATCTCATGATTTAGGATGCAGCTCTAAGGCTGGGAGATGTAACATTATAGGATATTGCAATAAATTATGAGATTATATACTTTTCTCAGAATGCAATGTGTCATGGCTAGATCCAGTGTAACTCATACAGGACAACTACTTTCTCTTAATAAATAAGTTTTGCTTCAAGTATTATATCGTCAATTAAATTAGTAAAAAGAGAACAGTGATCAGCAAAATCAGCGACACGACAACCGAGTTCACCCGTCACTACAAAACCCTCAAAAAAGGTACATGCCTGTGTTTTTTTTTATTTTATATGTTGTTTTATTACCACCATGTCTCAGCATTGGTCAAATGAAGATCGAATGTTCATGTTTAAATATGCTTTAAAAAAGCAGGTTTTCATCGAGTGTCCTAATTTTTGCACGACTATTTGGCACGAGTTTGACAGAAGAGTTAAAGCCCAGAAGTATTTGAAAACGTTGAAAATAAAATTCAACTCTTTATGACCACTGTCTTTTGACTGATTTAAATGTGGAAACTGGAGTTAGGGCAACATAAAACTTGTAATGACTTATAGCAGGCACTTGAGTTACTTGAATAATATCACAGTACCTTATTTGCTTGAGATTTTAAGGTTAAGACTTGAGACTCGCTTGTGACTTTCACATATGTGACTTAAACCAACCTCCATTTAATACAGACAATTCTATTCCAATACAGAATGAGCTGAGCAGTAAGACGTTAAAGGGACAAAACAGCGTCTGCTGACCTGGGATTTGAACTTAGTTAGCCAGTAGTAGTCTAAGCAGTCATTAAAACATTAAACTTGTGAATGTCACGTATTTCACAAGATGTTTTGCAGTCTAAGACTCCATAAACCAGCCGCCGATTCTTACCAGTCTGGGTTTCTTTCTCTGAAAAGCTCGGGTGGGTTTCAGAGATTTTTGGCGTGAACCTGTGTCCAAACCTCGCCGTCCCCTGCCTGAACCCTGCCGTGGAGAAAGTTGGCACATCGGTCGATTCCTCTGAATCTGCAGTTCCGATCGATAAAGCTCCAGTGACCGTGAAACTTCCAGCGGTCGGTTTTAGGAGGGACAGACCGAGCAGCAGCATGAACATGGACATCACACCCAGAGTGCGTCCCGAATCCCGCTCTTCCATGATGAAGGACCAAAACGAGCCAATTGTTGCGGAGCTGCTAATAAATAACACGGCAGAAAGATCCGGGTCAGCATCGGAAAGCGTGTTTTGTTTTGTTTTTCGAATTTGCACGTGTAAGCGGCTGAGGCTAATAAAAAAGTTACTACGAGTTCGTGCTGAAGCTCTGAGAGCGCGAGCTTTTTATTTCAGCACAAACACCAGTCCGTATCACATCCCGAGTGCACCGAGACTCCGCCCCTTACTCGGCTCTCTCTCAGCCACGCCGTCCAGCACCGCCACCACATACCATCACAGACCACCGTGTCTCACCAAATACCACACGTACACCACAGAATACCATCCTATCCCAAAATAAACCACACAATACTGCACCACATATCACCGTTTACCACAACATAAGAACACAGCATATTCTATTCCAACATAGACAACCGTAAACTACAATAATCCAAACCATACCACGGTATACCAGCACATTAACCCACCATACACCTCTACATACCAGTGTATTCCCGCGAAATACCATGGTTTTCCACACCATAAGAACACAGGACATCCAATTCCACTGTAGCTGTATTAGCTGTACCCTGCGTGGATTTTATTTTAAATGTATAGCTGCATTTTATGGATATCTTTTCGTTTTCTAGTAAAAACGGTTATTTATTTGCCACTGCCCTATATTTTCTTTTATTTTTGTGTGTTGCATGTAAAGCGCTTTGTGAAAAGTGGTATGTAAATAAAGATTTACTCACAGTGGTGCTTGAACGTTTGTGAACCTTTAGAATTTACTATATTTCTGCATATGAGCTAAAACATCATCAGATTTCACCACAAGTCCTAAAAGTAGATAAAGAGAACCCAGTTAAACAAATGAGACAAAAATATTATACTTGGTCATTTATTTATTGAGCAAAATGATCCAATATTACATATTAGTGAGTGGCAAAAGTATGTGACCCTTTGCTTTCAGCATCTGCCATGCACACCATTGTTGTTTCAGTGTTCTTCTGATGGTGGACTCATGAACATTAACATTAGCCAATGTGAGAGAGGCCTTCAGTTGCTTAGAAGTTACCCTGGGGGTCCTTTGTGACCTTGCCAACTATTACACGCCTTGCTCTTGGAGTGATCTTTGGTTGGTCGACCACTCCTGGGGAGGGTGGGTAACAATGGTCTGGAATTTCCTCCATTTGTACACAATCTGTCTGACTGTGGATTGGTGGAGTCCAAACTCTTTAGAGATGGTTTTGTACACCTTTTCCAGCCTGTTGAGCATCAACAACTCTTTTTCTGAGCTCCTCAGAAATCTCCTTTGGTTTTGCCATGATACACTTCCACAAACATGTGTTGTGAAGAGCAGACTTTGATAGATCCCTGTTCTTTAAATAAAACAGGGTGCCCCCTCACACCTGATTGTCATCCTATTGATTGAAACACCTGACTCTAATGTCACCTTCAAATTAACTGCTAATCCTAGTGGTTCACATACTTTTACCACTCACTATTATGTAACATTGGATCGTTTTCCTCAATAAATAAATGACCAAGTATAATATTTTTGTCTCATTTGTTTAACTGGGTTCTCTTTATCTACTTTTAGGACTTGTGTGAAAATCTGATGATGTTTTAGGTCATATTTATGCAAAAATATAAAAAATTCTAAAGGGTTCACAAACTTAAGCACCACTGTACTTACAAAACACACCATATCACTGTACGCTACTGCATAGTGCTACTGTATAGACCACACGTTCCACCAAATAGCAGTTTACCACAACGTAAGAATGTAGACCGTACTATTTTACTGTACACAACCTTAAACCACCACATTGTATACTACTGTTGTAGCATCAGGGCATGAATCGCCACAACACAAGGACAGAGACTATCCTATTCCACTGTAGACAACCATAAACCACTATAAACTGCAGCAGACTGTGGTAGCCTAGCAGTTAAGGTATTGCACTATAAGTTAGAAGGTCCTGGGTTCAAATCCCATGTCCGCCAAGCTGCCACTGTTGGGTCCTTGAGCAAAACCCTTAACCCACAATTGCTAAGACTCTATTAGCAGCAAATTGCTCTGGATAAGGGTGTCTGCTAAATGCCTAGATTTATAAACCACAACAGACCACTGCTTGTCATCTTACAGTACCAAATACTATCACATCCCGCCGTGTTCCACCAAATATCACCATGTACCACAGCATACACACTATAAAAGAGAACACAGGGCAGATGGATCACCAGTCCATCACAGGGCTGTGTGGGGTAATTGCTGTAGAGTATTAGCATGACCCTCCCGACTGACCTACCCTCCTCTATATCCCTGACCATCCAACCCAGGCAAAAGCAATGCCAGGACAAATTTGGTTGCTGATTAATGTGTTAATCCTTATGCCCTGCATGGAGTCACCAAAATCCCAAAGCCTCTAACAGTTCACAAAACCTAAGAACATATTATATTTTCTGAATGAGTGGTACATGGCATATTAACCCATTTTTATGTGTTGAAGATTATGATCCTAAGCTCACAGGACAACAAATGAGTCATCTTGCGTGTTTAAGGTACTAGTAACTTCAGGCTCCTGCAGACGGCGTTGCACAAGGATGATCGAGCTATACATGCCTGCTATAAATACACACCACACTATGGCCTTTGGCACACCCAAATTCAGTCACTGCTTTTTGCCAATCTTTAACATCTGCTTTGCGAGCCATTTTCCACAAATCAAATGAGGCATTGTGCACTGTACCACCTCTGTTCAATCTATGAATCCTGTCGCACACCCTGCAGGTATATGTAGTCCGATCATCTTTGTGCAACGCTATCTGCAGGAGTCTGAAGTTACTACCACCTTAAACACACAAGACGACTCGTTATCTGTCGGGTAAGCTCATATCATAACCTCACAACTATTCTGAATGCAAAACTGTCCTTAAAATGTCCTGTAAAATCATTGATTTGAGAGATATTAGGTTTTCAAATTTAAAGTCTGTTTAATAGCCAATACTCACTCAAAACTAACTACAGATGTTCATTTATGCATATTTAACTTTTAACTTATTTTAACAGCTTTCAGTGTTTTTGGTAGTTAGTATACAAATAAAAATCTACAATGACTTTATTTACATAATTAATAATCTATAATTCTGCATCACAAAAGTTTGTAAGGGTGTTAATTCTGAACCTTCCTTAAACACAAAAAGAAATCAGCAAAGGTGAATTATATTTGTACATCATGGCCAGCAGACACCTCTTAAGGACGCAGTCCAATGCAGGCTATATGATGCGTCCTGTAGACGTTAGTGTAACACTGAATGTGCGGGTATTTTACTTCCATTGCACTTGTATATTGTCCCGTCCATATCGCTGTTTTCCCAGGAGAGTACACACACAGATCAATAACGAAAAAGCACTTCTGCGTAACCAAAAACACTATTTTTAAGTTAAACGTTTGATATACTGTGACTCGCGTTTGCAAATCATCACAGCACAGGACTTAGATAAGGAGTCTGATATTAAAGCCATTTCAGAAAAGTGCCCAAAGCTGAGATCGGTGCTTCATGAACAGCAGTGGAAACTTGTCCTGTATCAGCTTCACATGGCTCGACTCGATGAGGATGAGCTCTTCAGCGGAGCTGAGGATTGACCATTTCCTTCGTGGTGGAGATAACCGACGACTGATGATAGCGGTCTCGGAAGGCGAAGTCTTCGTTGTCCTCGGTCAACTGTTTGGTTTCCATGCCAACCGCCGACAACGATGGTGTCACGACAATCTGGTCCTGAAGTTCCCCGTTTCCGCTAAAGTAGGAGTACAGGTTATCAGAGCCATCAAGGCAGAGGCAATGAGTGTTTAATGTCCTGTCATTGTCTTTTTTCCTAAAAAGGTTTTATCCACTCCCATTTGCTGAATTTGGAAGAGGAAATCGCTTAATGAGCTGAGCCAAAAGATCAAATCATCAATCACAGTAAGATTTTCCTGAAGAAAAAAAAGAGACCACAGCACTTATGTAACATCAGGATCATGCCGTACCTGCACAGTCTACTCAGAGAGCTTCGTACCCAGTGGAAAAAGCTGAAGCGCGCCGCCATACCTGCAAGAGAGAAAATTAAGAAACATACACAGTACTGTGCAGGTCTACCGTTAGACTGGTTGTTTTAGCAATAACAAAACCCTTAAAATCCTCTTTTCCACTGATCTTCCTTCCAATCTTTCTGAGCTTTGCCATAACTTATTCTTTTCACCCTGTTCCCTTTCAGAGAAAGTGGTTTCTTGGCTGCTACCCTTCCAAAAAGACCATTCCTGATCAAGCTTCTACAGAATGTAGAAGGGTCAATTTGGCATCCCGATGAAGCTGCCAGATGCTGCTGTTGCTTTTTTTAATACTGCATACAAATTACCTGTATTTTCTGATTGTATACTAATAGACGGAGAAATTATATATGGTCATAAAACCATTTCTAAAACAATATAATCTAATCGAAGACTTCTGCACAGTACTTTGTTTTTTCGTTTGTGTGTGTGAGACACGGCCTTAATTTATAGTGGCTTATTTAACTATGTATTTTTTAAATGTTGTAATGTATTTCAGCAGGAGAACATTCAGAGAAGATTCGAGTTGTTCCAGTTGTTGAATGAAATATGAACAGGCAGGACAATGAAAAACAAATCTTTTTTTTTTTAAGCAAAGATACGCGGATCTGTTTATGAAACAAAACCGTATGAATGTACTTCTCTCTTCATTTGTGAGCAAAATGCAAAAACCTATCATTACCCCTTAAGCTCTTTTTTAACAGGCTCCCTAATTACCACTCAAGCTGTTTGATGGTAAATATATTTTAAGGCATGGCTTTGGGTGTTTTCAGTTTTCTGAAAACAATGAGTGCAGTTTTCTCTAACAATGAGTTAATTCTATAACTACTCTGAACCCAAAACTGTCCTTAAATTGTTCTATAACATAACTGATGAGAGATATATTAGGTTTTCAAATTAAGAGATTGTTTAATAGTATAATAAACACCCACTCAAAACTAACTACAGATAATTCCCTACAGTTCATATTGTTCTTGGTTAACTTTGTGTTATGACATTCCATTGGGTAGCTCATCTATAATACTGCATCACAACACGTCATTATCTTCAGGTTCAGGACACAAAATGTGTTTAATGCAAAACAGCATTAAAATGTGTTGTATTCATTTTATTAGGTACTTTAATAATAAACTGCACGGTCAAGCTTTCATCTCGTGTGAGGGAACTTGCTGTTCGACAGTGATAAGCAAAGTGTACAAGGGAGTGTCTCAAATCATTTATGACCCTCACCAGTTCTGCTCCCTAAAGCTGAATAGTGCCCTGTATGGCATGTAGGAGGTATGTAATACGGAATGGTGCCACGGTTCCCAATCTCGCCCCTTAGCAGGGCCAAACATCACGGGGGACGTGCGAGGATTTATGCTCAGAGATGCTCCAAGTTTGTCAAAATACAAATTTAAAATAACACACTCAATGGAAAACAATCTGTATATGACATAAAAAAGATATTTAATGAGCTTATGTTGCATTTTACCTAAATGTTTAGCTGTCTTGAAAAGTTAAAAGGAGACAAAAACATAAAAGGGGGGAACAAGCAATAAATGGAACCCAAGAGAAAAAGAAACAAGCTATAACTTGTTAATTTTTGCCAATAAAGATTTGCAATGAATCACTTTATTCTTTTGGTCTGGGTGTGTGCAGGCTGGGACGTAGCTTTTCCAGCATCTCCAACAAGAAAAGGCTGGCAACCACTGGAATAGAGGACCATTTCTGATACAGCCCATAACTGGGTCAAGCTGTTAAACTGCAATTAATGGCTTTCAAAACATGATCGCCATTTACACACTAACTTTTGACAGGTTTGCAAAACCGTATTACACATGATATACACCTGTCTCCACTTCTTTCCCATTCCTCTCATTTTAATCTCATCAATTATCGTTGCTTCACTGAAAAGGGACTGCGCTGATTAATTTACGCATTTTCTTACTATCCAGTATTTAGCATCTAATTTGTACTACTTGTAAAGTTACATGAGCTAAGGAAAAAGAATACATCACACACAGTTGAAAGATTCACCATCGACCTGCTTCAAATCTCACACAACAGCTGCACAACAGACTGAGCTCTGACCACACAAATGCAATCAGGTCCACGGAGACCATGTTCAAATCTTTTGTTCGTATGGTTTTTCCACGTTGTATCCCCACATATTCATGGTCAAGCTCACAGGAGCTACAACGGCTGTAGGACACAGAGCGCAGGTGTAAGCATGGACCAGCAGGAGTCACTGTTGCAGGGACAGGACCACCCCCTTCTTTACAACTCTACGTTTACATTATACTTTTCAGTCTCGTCTATACTGAAAATCTGCTAGTCTATAGAACGTACTGCACAGTTATTATACACCGATGATCCAAACCATAATGGCGACCAGCAACATATCGTTAGGCCCCATGCATCCAACTGCAGTCAAATCAATTGCCAGATCCAGGGTTAGAGAGCTATATATGAAATGTTTGCAGTAATTTTAAAACAAACTTAAGCCGGTACATCCTTTTGTAATCAACACATTATGTAATCCACATAATTACCTGTTGGCAGACCTGGGCTTGCGTTTCCTATGTAGAGGAAAAGGAGGAGGGCAAAGATGATATTCGCCAAGGCATACATCCACTGGATGACGAACATGATCAAAATGGAGCACAGCGCCTACAGAGGATTAAGCACAGTCACTTTCTTAATGCGCAAGAAATGCTATGTACGGTTTCCCATATTGACTACTTACACCAATTAGAGAAACCCAGTGGTTGCAGAACCTGGCGTAACACGAGTCTGGGATTGCTCTGATCCCAGATCCCTCCAGCTTTGGTTTTGACCCTGCAGAGAAAACATATTTCAATTTAGAAAATGCCGTGCTTCATTAGCATGAAAGTACTTCGTTCCGTTTTGAGAGTTAGGCAGCTCTGAGACTCGCCATTTTTCTCTGGCGTCCCTCCTGGCAGCTGATGGAGTTCAGCAGAAATGTGAGGAGGCAGAGACATTTTCCTCTCCCCTCCCATCTCCGAATCCATAAGCCCAATCTGGCTGCTGGTCTCATCATCAGGGCCAGCACTTTGTTCAAACTCGCTCTCGTCTTTCATCTTCTCCGACGGGCTATTGCTGTTCAGATCCAATCCAAAACTGCTGCTGAGGCTTTCTTTAGCAGGAACTCTTGCCTTTCTGCCCCTGACCTTGGTGACAGCGCTGGAGGCTCTCTCTTCCTCGGTACTGTCTGCGCTGGGCAGCTGAAATAACTGATCCATGTCTTTAGTGAACTCGAGCAGAGTGCCATTGCTAATCGCTCCATTGCTGCCATAACACGGCTGACTGGTCGTTACAAGAGGCTTCCTAGTGGAGGGTTTTGCAAGTAGAGGCCTTCTTTCCTTGACTTGCAGTTTGTAACTCATTGCAACACTGAAATAGGAGTAATCAATGAAGCTGTAGGTGAGCATGAAGTTAATGGTGACGATAGGAGCTAGGATGTTGACCTGCCCGATGAAAATGAAGGCCATTGAGATCAGGCTGGTTAAACAGATGGCTGCCACTGGAGTTTTATTGGGACCTTTCTGTTAAACAGAGAGAGAAGGATGAATTTGTACACATTAATACTAAGTCGAATCCAGAACAACTGATAAAATCTTAAGACAATTAAAGCAACTGGGGCCTAAGGGCTTGTTCTAGGGCCCAACAGTGGCATCTGGCCAGTGTTGGAGCTTGAACCCTGGACTTGTTGTGCCACAGTGTATATAGTGATTTGTTCACCCCGTATTTTCACAACAAAAAATTTTTTTTAAATAATTGATACGATTCATCTAAAATATAATTTTCACTTTGATTTTGAGCTTTATAATACAAATTATATTCGTTACTTCAGGGTGTAATGTGACATAAAGGTAAGAACTAACGGGGTATGATGATTTATTATTATTATTATTATTATTGTTTATAGGCTCTGTACATTGAATACGTTTTACTTGTATCCATCTTGCCATAAAGTTTGCTTTTGCCATGTTTTTTGGCAAACAAAACTGGAGGAAAATGAAAATAAATTGTGAAAAATGTTTCTACATTTTCAAAAGTTAAAAAATGAAATGTGGCTCTAGCCAGAACAATCCAACAGTCTAAAACAGAAAGCTAATTCAACAGACTGCTTTTGGTCTGTGAACTTGAACTGATGGCATTTTATGACATCTAGCAGAAAATCAAAAATCAACAGGTCCAATAAATCAGATTTACCCATCTGTGAAACACGGTGGTGGTAGTATCATGGTTTGGGCCTGTTTTGCTGCATCTGGGCAGGATGACTTGCCATTATTGATGGAACAATGAATTCTGACTTATATCAGAGAATTCTAAAGGAAAATGTCAGGACATCTGTCCATGAACTGAACCTCAAGAGAAGGTGGGTCATGCAGCAAGACAACGACCCTAAGCACACAAGTCGTTCTACCAAAGAATGGTTACAGAAGAATAAAGTTAATGCTTTGGAATGGCCAAATCAAAGTCCTGACCTTAATCCAATGGAAATGCTGTGGAAGGACCTGAAGTGAGCAGCTAATGTGAGGAAACCCACCAACATCCCAGAGCTGAAGCTGTTCTGTACGGAGGAATGGGGCTAAAATTCCTCCAAGCCCGGTGTGCAGGACTGATCAACAGTTACAGGAAATGTTTAGTTTGCAGTTATTGCTGCACAGGGGGGTCACACCAGATACTGAAAGCAAGGCTCACATACTTTTACCACTCACTAATATGTAATATTGGATCATTTTCCTCAATAAATAAATGAGCAAGTATAATAATTTTTGTCTCATTTGTTTAACTGGGTTCTCTTTAATCTACTTTTAGGTCTGGGTGAAAATCTGATGATGTTTTAGGTCATATTTATGCAGGAAATATAGAAATTCTAAAGGGTTCACAAACTTAAGCACCACTGTAGGAAGAAACGATGCCAGTCTCATAAAGGTTTTCCTTCTGGCTGTTTATGCTGATTGGTATCGGTGTCTACTGTTAAAACTGAATTGAACATTTTATTGGATGTAATTCCCTGTGGTTTAGACACAATGTTAGTGAAACCGAAGAGATGTTTCCTTGTATTTGAAATGTCTTCGTATACTTTGCACTTTAAACTGTCCGAAAATATATAAACATTTTAAGAATAGGCAAAGTATTTAAGCCATACAAAGGGGGAATGTTTCCATTTCACACCCATGTAGTTATTATTCTCCTTATCTCTGTGTGTTACATAATCACAGATTATAACTGTCCAACTACAACATCCCAGAGAAAACGTTTCCCCTACACCCCGACACAAACGGCCTTTCCTAATCCTAAGCGTTTGCCACCATATCTCTCTCCATTTCTGTCCCCAGTACGTGGCTGTGAGTCAGGCTGACTGCAGCCGTGCTCGTACTCCTGATCCTGTGGCAGACGGCCAGGACAACCTGGGCTGGCCCTGACTGTGCTTCCTGCGTTTGTTCTGGGGCTTTGATTTGAGGCTAGATGTCTCAGGCCTGCTTTTAGTCAACATAGAGGGCCCAGACAAAGCCAGGGCAAGGGAAAGGGTGTGTAACACTTTATCACACCACAATTGTACCATGCTGCCCTTTCACAGCTTTTGGAGGGAACTCGGCTGCCCTATAATTAGGAGCTCCTAATTTGTGTGTGTGTACCTTAGGTAACGATGTTATATACATAATCAGGGTGACACTAAGCAATTATACCAACAGCAAACAAACTTTTTAATTTCCTATAATCTTGTCTAAACTCAGAGCTCGTAAGCGGAACAGTTACTGCACAAAAGGCACATCACATACACAAAAACATCTGGATGGAGGACATATGGTTTCCAGTGGAGTACAGTAAAAAAAGTATAAAGACTCCACAATGCATTTAACATTTCTTGTAATAATTCTACTTCACTTGAGTATTATTTTCTCCAGTGACCTTCATCTTTACTGCACTACATTTTGAAAGGTAAATGGAGCTAAACTCACCCCAACCTAAAGCTAAAAATGTAGGTAAGAAACATGTTGCACAAACCTCCTACACATCCCAATTACCATGGAAAAAGAAGCCTGTGCTTCTTTTTACACACTTCACTGCAATGTTTACCTTTTTTTTTCAGGTTTCACAGCCGACCACTTACTCTGTCACTGCAGAAGTAAGGCATCCACAAAACATTAACACTGATTTATGATGCAGGACACTTAACAGCTCCTGTGGATAACGGCCTTCTGCCGAGTGTCCACCATGTCTAACCAAACCAACAGAAATAATGGCTTTTAAGAACCTAAGCCTCAAAAAGCAAATGCAAACAAAGTAGGGACATCGCTGCTTGTTCCTACATTGCTAGTTACGTGCTTTGCCACGTGTTTACTGATTAACTTCACTTCTAGCCACATTAACTGCCTCTGTATTTAATCCAGCTAAATATTCTAACCATATACACCTTGATGCAATTCCATGATTACAGCTATTCTCCAATCCTATCTGAATAGCACACATGGCAATAACTAATGGCCATGGCAATCTGCATATGAAGCTGATCACCAGTCCCCTTGTTATGCACATGTAAGTGTAAATTGAAGTTTTCCAACTAGCCGAGACTGGAGAAGTCAACGATATGAGCGGAAAACTGATTCAACATTCTGGGATTCCAACTACGTACTTATCCTTTTGTACAGTGGAATTTTGGAATTCGAACGCCTCTTCACTCGAACAATTCGGACAACAAATAGTCCAAATAGGTCAATAAGGTTTTGCCACTTTTACTCAAATATGCATATTGGGTGCTTTGTATGATGATGATGATCTGCACCTTTGCAATTCTCTGACTGAACAGCAGAGCCACAGAGCAGTCGCAACCACTTTCGTTCCCTTTACAATTCAAACTCCGATTTTTTTCTAACATTATAATTCAGCAAAACATCATGCTCTGAGCTCATGCTATGCCTGTCAACGAGTACACACCCCTTTCCCGAGGAAAGCCAGCACTGGGATTACTCTCTCCTGAGCGATGCACTGCAGAACTCTGGGTGCTCCGTACAGGCCACCCATGCAAGAAGCCAAGGAGGAGATATAGAGGCCTAACAGGAACAGGAAACCCACCAAGGAGACCTGGGGAAATAAATCAAAAGTGGAGTGAGTATACAGGACCCTGGCCAGGCCAGCAATGCTCAGCAGAAGAGACATAGCTTTGAACTTCAAATAAATATGATGTGATATTCACTAAATAAACCGAAGCACTCGTACGATTGTATGAGAGGGTCCCTTTAAACCGGATTATCTCGACAATAAGTTTAGCAGGGGAGACTTGTGTTACTCTGCAGGCGGTTTTGTTGCTCATGCTCCCGTTATGTGAGAAGTTCCAACTGGGTGTTCACCCCTGTGCAATTGCCCACAGAAAGCAGCTGTAGTCCTGCCAGTGAATGTGAGGCCTGTGGAGGGTCCCACCCCAGCTACTCTCAACTATTAGTCTCATACCAGTTGCTCTCAAGGCATCTGCAGCACTGCAGTCATTTAGGTTATTAGACAAAGACAGAAACTTACAATAATGTTTAATGCCAACTGCTGAGCAGGTAGGGTGGCATGGTGGAGCAGTGTTCAGTGCCATTTGACTAGTATATAATAGAAATGAAATGTAAACACCCATCATGTGTTACAGCTGGGACTTGGGTGGTACAGTGCCAGTTCTGCCAGCCTACCAGCACTGAAATACACAGATCTGGAACTCGGCAATGCCTTCCTGCCAGGTCAGGTCAGGTATCACAGACAAAATCGGCTGTGTCTGAGGGAGGCAGGTCCCCTTTAGAGCCTGGAGTGACTGACTGGCACAGGGTACGCTGTACACATTCCCGTGTCAGTCCCCAATGAATTCTGGGATCGGCCCTAGACACAACCTCTATGATGAGAAAATAAATAATAGGCCATGCACTACTAATCAGGGACTTAAGAAAAACTTGGGAAGGTTCTTGAGACAAACACTGAGAAGTTCTTAATGTTCTTGAAGAAAAATTAAGAAGTTCTCAAATGTTTTTTTTTAAGAAAATCATAATTATTTTAAGATTTCCCTAGGAAGCTCTTCATTGTTTTCTTATGTAGACTACGTTGCATTTTACAGGCAAAATGGAGGAAATTCAAACCAAGCATAGAGGCGACTATGGCTTTGCCATAAACTTTCCTTATGTAGACCTTTGTATTTAAGGACGACCTTCACTAGAAAGGCTTTTAAATTGAAGCCTACATATGAAAACAATGACGATTTTGTTTTAAAAAATTAAGGAAATAATTAAGATGTACATGATACTATTTGAGAACTTCAAGTTTTTCCAATAATTGCATTGAAGAACTTTTTAATGTTTGTCTTAGAAGTCTTCACACGTTTTTTCTTCTGGTCCCAGAAGTCTGTGAGCCCCAATCATAGCTCCACCAAACATTACTTTTAATCCCTAAAGTCTCAATTATAGGTCTTTGCCTTTATTGAGCTTTGTCTTTACATTCTGAATTGGTTTATTTCCACCCTAGTTCATTCCCTCCATAATTAGGCTTCATTCCCAGTCAATTTCAGGTCACTTACGTCTGTCCAGATGTGTATGCTCTTTACGAGAACCCATCAGAGCTACTGATACTACAAATTTTAAACATAACTGAATTCAGGAAGGGGATTTCCAATCTTTTCTGGCATGTTGAATTGACAAACTGTCAATTCAAAACAGTATTGTTCAAGTCCAGAATATCAACTTTAATACACGGCTATTTATACACCAAATGTACTTGACCCCAGTCCTAACCATTAATAACATTTATGTTTACAAAATTCAGACCCCAACTAAAGCCCAGTATGTTTGGAGTGATGCTCTACCATTTTCAGTTGCTGCTCATTTCAAGGGCTTGCCTGGCCCGTGTTATTGTCCTGCTGAAAGAGGAAGTGTCACCCACTGGGATTTGAGGCATTTAGATGGCCTGAGTAGTTAAGATGCTTCTGAATTGACTGTGCTACTACTGTTCTTTCTGTGTAATTTCCTCACTCACTGTGGTGCAGGCAACAAAACAACAACAACACACACATGACCTTGTTTATCCTGATCAGGGTAGCATAACTGACCGGGCATAGAGGAGCATGTACCCTGAGTCAGGGGGTAGAGAAAGACCCTCTCCCAGAAACCGGAGTCCCCCATGTACCACTTTGGGTACGTTTAGCATTTATTTATTTGCATTTTTGTCACTCTTGCTGTGCTGCTTTACAGGCAGACAATGCATCAATGATTAACCAAATAAACTAATTATTTATTAGTATAATTTAGCATGATTCAAAGGGGTTTTAGTATAAAAGTATATGGATTCATGGGTGGTGGTTAAGGAAGTGATTAAGGGGGCTTGTGGACATATTTCAACTGTTTCTGATGTACTGTCCTGACATTTGATAATAATAATAATAATTCACAAAAACATATACAGATATTAAAAAGAAAGACTAACCCCAGGCCTCCACCGATAAAAGTCTAAAAATGCTAAAAGTTACTTTACCTTTTCTGCTATTAAGAAATCGTGGCGCAGAGACTCTCTGGTACAGATGGCTCCGAGCAAGAACACAAAAACAAGATACAGGAACCACCTGCAAAATCCAACCATAATCACCACCATTAGGATAATCTGTCCACTAACCCTATATCTGTTAAACACTGGTGATGAGGTGATGTGTTAACACTAAATGTACACACATATAGGGAACTGGGTTGTAAAAACTGGACCATATTAATGAGATCATAAAAGTAAAAAAATGTATTTGAATGCATAAAAATGGCCCGTCTTAATATCTTTGCTTCGGCAGGGCAAAATCAGGCGGTGCTGGGCCGTTTGGGAGTGACGCCTTTCTGTACGTAGTTATTCAGTGACCTGCTAAATTCAGCCACTCGATAGCTGATAGAGAAATAACGAAACGTGTGTACATACTACACAATCAGTAGCTCCTCTATGTTTTCACCCAAATGCTCCGGTGGATTTGTGGGGTTAATGTTGGAGTAGGTGAAATTTTGGAAGGTTAGGAAATCCCCTTATTCCATTCCATTCAAGTGAATGGGCTTTTCAGCCCATTTGATCTGCATCCGGTTTGACCGCACATTTCATCACAGGTCTGTGGTGGCATAGCGGTTAAGGTACTGGACTGTGGACCAGAAGGTCCAGGGTTCAAATCCCAGCTCTGCCAAGTGTCCACTGTAGGGTCCTTGAGCAACCAATAATTGCTAGGATTGTAAGACTGTATATAACAGGGGTACTAAGGTACTAAGACTGTATATAACAGGGGTACTAAGGTACTAAGACTGTATATAACAGGGGTACTCAAATGCGTCTTTTCCACCGGGCTGGAGGTCCAAACTATGCACCCAGGCCACTCTAAGGGCTCCGCAAGGTGTATACGTTGTCATAGAAATTCTGTACGCCTCCCTGATTGGATGGCATGAAACGAAAGCAGAAAGTTTTGAGACATAGCAAGAAAAAAAAAAGTGTTTTTTGTCTGTTTGTTTCTCTCCGAGATTTTGTATTCGGTCCGCAGTAACATTCATTTAGGTCCGGACAGGGGTGTCTGCTAAATGACTAAACGTTAATGTGTTACCATGCATCGCCTTTGACAGCTCTGGTTTTTAAGCATGAATATTTGCAAAGATCCGACACATACGAAGTGAAGACGGCAGCCAGAGTCCCCACGGGGATGTTGCGCTCAGGTTTGTGAAGATCTGAACTCATGTTGAACCCTGCCATTACACCTACACACAGAGAGACACACAGCCAGTGCAGAATACACTCATACATCTACCGTAAAACAAACATCAAATTCATTAAGCAGACAATGATCTCATTTTTGGAGAGTGGCAGCATCTGCAAATAAGGAAAAAAGAACCTGCTGGCAACACTGAATCAGATCGCTGTGCATAAATCCAGTCCCTGTCCTGTAGGGTCCACTCCTAATCAACACTCTTAATTTGGAGGATTTTCTTCAAAGCAGTGCTTAGATAATTATCCCTATCATTTTCTGTCGATGTACGTTATAAGCATTTATAATTTCCTAGTACATAACTCACAGTCACTTTACTGTTTGTATTACACCAAGCAGGTCACCTGTAGCAGCTGGAAAGAAAACTCCAAAAACAGTAAAGAAAGTCTCTCCAGCTGTGTAGTCAGGCAGAGTGTTGTTCCTCAGGACCTCTTCTGAATAACCAACGAATCCATGACCTGAAAACCCAAACCAGGCAAGAGCGATGTCACCACCGAGCACCGGATTCATTCTTTTCGGTTTCATGAAACATCACGGACATATTTATACTGGTTGTCATATTTATTTCTGCTGTCACGTTCCACTTTGGCAGATGACTGAATACGATAACTGGCAATAATCATTGTTATATGGTGATATTCCAATTACCAGAACAATACGCTTCACATTTCTTCATTTGGTATAAGTAGCACTGGACTGTTTATTTATGTGACAGAATCTGCTGTCACCAGGTAATGGTCCAAGTCGTATAGACGTGTCCAAACTTATTTATGATTCTTACACATTGGCTAAAACTGCTACGTGTGGTAGGCTTTCAAGATCGTTAAAATATTATGATGAAATGTCAGGCAAAGTATCTAAATTATTAATTAACCTTTGCGGAATTTGATATTTAAGCAAATAAAATGACAAAATATATAAGAATCTCTACACTATGACTGCCCAGTAAAACGAAGTGATCATATATGATCTGCTTCCCTCATTTTGAAATCCACCAGCAGAGTCAGCTTGGCAGAACCAGGATCTGGAATCTCAACCATCTGATTAGTAGTCAAGAGGCTGAACCACTGAGCCACCGACGCCCGATCTGGCAGAATCTTTTATTCGGTGACTAAGAATGAATACAACCCAAGCAGTTATGGGTCAACAACCTCGCTATCGTCCAACAGTGGCAGCTTGGCAGCACTGGGACTTGAACCCTCAACCTACAGCTCAACAGGCCAACACTTTAACCAATTAACTCCTCCGCACCACTTGCCTTCAGACCTCCACCTCCTCTCCAGAAGTGTATTTTCGGTGCACTGATTACAGGAATGTCCATGTAACACTTCTAGCTGATAGTAGGTGCAAACAGGCACTGCACTACGCTCATGACGCTTCCAAATTTCACATGCAAGAACACATTTAGGATTTCTGCTATGCGATTTTGATAAATGAAAGGCCTTTATGTAAGTGTCAGGAAGCAGACAGAGGCTCCTGCCAAGATGCGTGCAAGTGCAGCATTCAATATGCCTTCACTGCGGACATGACAGAGCAAATGTTGGACTAAACTTTGGGTGTGTTCCCCGGCTAACAAAACAAGCCACAAACCGACTCTGGAGGAACGTCTGCACAAACTGCGGTGGGAGATATCAGTAATGTGCAGAGCAGGTCAGGCCAAGCTGCTGCTAGTACGCGTACAATATAACACAGAATACTACAGGGCAGAATTATATCATTAAAGCCGCTGAGGAACACGATTCCTTAGAATAGCTCACGAAACTGCATTTACACACAAGTGGCGAGAAAATCACGATCTGTTGTGGCTGAGTGGAGAAGAATTGGCGTGGTTTAGAAGTTATATAATGATTCAGACTTCCTTAACGCACACACCTGTCCAAGTCCAAGTTAATTCATTTAGAGAGAGAAAGACAGAGAAGGAAATCTGCAGTGCTTGGCTATGCAAGAGCATGAACCACTTTCCTCTTAGTTATCTTCTGATGGGAAAGAATGTGTTCTCTTGGATTAATGACATGTTTTTCAAAAAGGAAGTCACCACCCATTCAGATGCCCTGCCCGCTCCAGGCCTTCCAAGGCACAGCTTTCACAGTGAGAGAGAGAGGATAAGAAAAAAAGCAACAGAAGGACAAAGTAAGTGCAAGAGCAAAGTATCATGACCCAGTTCAGACCTTGAGGCTGAACTTTTGCAGCGTTTAAACAGCACACAGATCTAACCGCAATGCTGGGACGTATTTCACCAATTTAAAGTGCAAATGGTTCATGTTATCCAGTACCAGGGAGCTGAAAAACAATAACACTACAACACTATCTTTGGACTACATATAATTGAGTGATAGAGCCAACTATCCTGTTACTGGAAAAGCTTCTCAGGCTTTCCAAGAGTCAATAAAAAGTAAGCTCCCTAATCCACACGTTAATCGTTAGGAGGTACGCAACTTGATGCTGGCAAACCTCTGAATTGATTCAAATCCAGACGTTGGACAAGCAGTACACATTTTAAAGAATGACAGTCTACTACAATTATTAAATCTACAGACCATGCATATCTCATACAGCACATACACACACCATCGTAGGGTCATGCTCGGTGTATTTGTACAGATCAACTTTCTGAGTTCACAAGAACTGTAATGTCGCCTGATTCCCAGCTGCCTCGGATTGCACCTTGCTTGTTTCCAGGTCTGAATCATTAAGGTAGGTACAGATGATGTGGAATGAAACACAGTTCTGTTCATATTACCCCAGGAACATAACTACAAAACAACTCCAGCTGTTGAGCACCACATACAGTGTGGCAAAAAAGTATTTAGTCAGCCACTGATTGTGCAAGTTCTCCTACTTAGAAAGATGAGAGAGGTCTGTAATTTTCATCATAGGTACACCAACTATGAGAGACAAAATGAGAAAAAAATCCAGAAAACCACATTGTAGGATTTATAAAGAATTTAACTGAAAATTATGGTGGAAAATAAGTATTCGGCCAATAACAAAAGTTCAACTAAATACTTTGTAACATAACCTTTGTTGGCAATGACAGAGGTCAAAACATTTCCTGTAAGTTTTTCACCAGGTTGGCACACACTGTAGCTGGGTATTTTGGCCCATTCCTCCATGCAGATCTCCTCTAGAGCAGTGATGTTTTGGGGCAACACGGACTTTCAACTCCCTCCACAAATTTTCTATGGGGCTGAGGTCTGGAGACTAGCTAGGCCACTCCAGGATCTTAAAATGCTTTTTACGGAGTCACTCCTTCATTGCCCGAGCGGTGTGTGTTTGGGATCATTGTTATGCTGGAAGACCCAGCCATGTTCCATCTTCAATGCTCTCACTGATGAAAGGAGATTTTGGCTTAAAATCTCACGATACATGGCCCTGTTCATTCTTCCCTTAACACGGATCAGTCGTCCTGTCCCCCTTTGCAGAAAAACAGCCCCAAAGCATGATGTTTCCACCCCCATGCTTCACAGTAGGTATGGTGTTACTTGGGATGCAACTCAGCATTCTTCTTCCTCAAGTTGAGTTTTACCAAAAAGGTCTATTTTGGTTTCATCTGACCACATGATATTCTCCCAATCCTCTTCTGGATCATCCATATGCTCTCTGGCAAACTTCAGACGGGCCTGGACATGCACTGGCTTGAGCAGGGGGGCACGCCTGGCACTGCAGGATCGGAGTTCCTCTCGGCGTAGTGGGTTACTGATGGTAGCCTTTGTTACTTTTGGTCCCAGCTCTCTGCAGGTCATTCATCAGGTCCCTCCATGTAGTTCTGGGATTTTTGCTCACCGTTCTCATGATCATTTTGACCCCCACAGGATGAGATCTTGCGTGGAGCCCCAGGTCGAGGGAGATTATCAATGGTCTTTGTATGTCTTCCATTTTTCTTACAATTGCTCCCACAGTTGATTTATTCACACCAACCTACTTGCCTATTGTAGATTCACTCTTCCCAGCCTGGTGCAGGTCTACAATTTTCTTCCTGGTGTCCTTCGACAGCTCTTTGGTCTTGGCCATGGTTGAGTTAGGAGTCTGACTGTTTGAGGCTGTGGACAGGTGTCTTTTATACAGATAACGAGGTCAAACAGGTGCCATTAATACAGGTAACGAGTGGAGGACAGAAGAGCTTCTTAAAGAAGTTACAAGTCTGTGAGTGCCAGAAATCTTGCTTGTTTGTGGGTGACCAAATACTTATTTTAACACCCCGATTTACAATTAAATTCTTTAAAAATCCTACAATGTGATTTCCTGGGATTTTTTTTCCTCATTTTGTCTCTCATAGTTGAAGTGTACCTATGATGAAAATTACAGACCATCTTTCTAAGTAGGAGAACTTGGACAATCAGCTGACTAAATACTTTTTTGCCTTGGTCAACTAGCTTCTGAATTAATATATAGTACTGTGCAAAAGTCTTAGGTCGCCATTAGATCAGATTTACCACTGTTTTAGCAATAGTATAATGACCTTATATAGTTATTTCTCAGTCTCTTTATTAGAATGCAACCAGAGCAAACGGTATATTTTTGCTGCTTAAGTGTAAGGGGTATTAAACTTAAAAACTGAGCAGTGAGAGAGTTTCACATTAAGGGAATCAAATATAGCAACAATCGAGCCATCTGGGCCGTCATGACATTCACAATATGGATACTCCCACACACACACACACACACACACACACAAATCAAACCAAACATGTATATGCCCCCAATCCCACATTTAACCGAAACAGGGTTGAGGGGAGAGCTCTGAGGAAAGCCATCCTTCACATCGTTTCAAGTCCGATGCCTACAGCTATTTATAGTGAGAGGCCTTCTCATCTGAAGTGGACCAGGAAGTGATGATGTGGAGGCTTCAAGCAAGGAGCTCCAATCTGCTTCCTGCCTGTTCTTTTGTCCCAGGCCAAATATGTGGGTGAGCCCGGTTAACACCCTAAACCCAAAACCATGAGCGCATACAAGTTTCCTGTCCAAGCCGGGGCGTTGCAATAGTGTCTCGTCCATGCTATTGCTGAAGCCCTTTGCGTGCACTGAAGAACGGATTCACAAATAAAGCACAAATTAGACCTTTTAACCAAAACGGAAGCCAGGCTTTTAAATCAAATCATGGAGCGAAATCACCTAAATCAGCTCCGTCATACTTCAGGTACCAATACGTCGGTAGACGATTTAAATTGGCAGCATAGGCAGAAAAAGCAATCGTATGTACGTTACTACTTAACGTCCCGACAGTGGAGCGTACGACATTCCTTCCTTGATTTGGCCTCTCGAAGAAGCTCGCTCACTGAAACGGTATGACATCGAGAGAAACTCTCGGGAGGACAACGCTCCAAGCCTCCTCATCTTTTCCAGCCATAACATTGCGAGTCCGATTCAACACAACTGAAATTGTGGCATCGAGAAACTTGTTGGCATGATGGCCATTTGTTCCAGACGCAATACTAATTCATACCATTTGACTTTTAGACCCGCGGTCTCAGTGGAAGTTATTCGGTCTGCTCCGTGTCTCTGGTGGCTGTCTGGCCTTGATCTGGTCTGATTAAAACTGTTATCAAAGTGTAAACACATCATCATGGCAGCCCACTCTTCCTGTCCCTGGCAGGTAAGCAGCCCATGTGGCGCCTGCCGTGGGCTACGGAACCCGCTGGCAAAGCTCCAGAAGTGAGATCACTCAACTACCACGAGGCCTAATTGGAAAAATCTGGACGAACCAGGAAAATTTTCCCACAGCAGTGCAAATTATTAAAGTCTGGGCCCCGGCCAAGCTTCTAAAGGAGTTAACCAGGAGAGCCGAACACGTGCAAGTGGGCAAGAGCGACCGCAGTAGCCAAGTCTCGTATTCGGAAGATTTCGGCGAGGCTTTAAATCTCTTTTCCATCGTTTTTTTTCTTTTTCATCTTTCTGCTCAGCTTTCACTGCAGCTTCATATAGACAGGGAGAGGAAATAATATTTATGGAAGTCTTTTCTCCACTCTGAACAGGAAGTCGGTAATCAAGAGGACAGGAAGAACTGGGATGAACTTCCTGAAGCTTGCGGTGTGAAAGTACATACCGGCCTCATCCTTCATCTCTTCCTTCAGTACACAAGACTTCTGTGTACACCTCACACAGGACACACAGTGCCCTTTCAAGTCTAATCAACTCCCTGCACTTTCAAATCTAACCGACTCCCTTATCCAGAGCGACTGACAACTCGTACAATCCAAAGCAGCTTGCTGAAGTGCCCAATAGTGGCAGCCTGGCAGTTCTAGGACTTAAACTCTAGCCTTTCTGGTCCCCAGTCCACTACAGTCCACGGAGTGCACAGTAAATATGATACTGTGCAAAAGTCTTAGGCCACCATTTGGTATAATGACCAAGTATAACATTGTTGAGACTGGGCTCAAAAATGTCTTGGTCGCTCCATGATCCTCTTTTCCACTGATCTTCAATTCGATATTTCTGAGCTTTAGCATATCTTAGCCTTTTCACCCTGTTCCGATTCTGAAAATGTGACTTCTTGGCTGCTACCCTTCCAAAAAGACTGTGCTGAACAAGCTTCTTCAGCCTGTAAAAGGATCAACTTGGCATCCTGATGAACCTGCCAGAAGTGTAAGGGTTACACACTAAATACTTACCACTGTAGCCTATACAAGCCTTTTTCAGCTTTTTAATACTGCATATAAATTTCCTGTATTTTCTGGTTGTATTTTAACAATCGAGACTGAGAAATAATTATATATGGTCATTATACCATGGCTAAAACAATAGTATGGCTAATCTAATGGTGGCCTAAGACTTTTGCACATTACTGTACATACACATTTTATTCAACTGAACAGTGAAGTCGCTCATGATAGATAACCCAAAGCCACACCCCTGTAAAAGTGGCTTATTCTAACATAAATCCTTTAAAAATGGACTCAAAGCACAAAATAGGTCATACTGGGAATATGCAAGTAAAGACATAGTAATAATAGTAATAATAATAATGCAATTCTTCGCGAGCGCTGTACAGTGAAATGCATCTTTACTCCATTAGCTCGTTTCAGGATCTGTTTATGCAGGATCCACTTAAGTAACCCCGGTCAGCGCAGGCGAAGCAGTTCCCGTTACACCCAATTACATACCCTGAACTCTGGCCGACTGGCGGTTAGGGAGCTGCACTGTTTCACTCGAAGATGACACTGGTTTGGAAAACCAAGGGGTGGAGGGATTTGAGTCGTCCATGCTTGGGTGCTGATGTCATAATCTAAGACTGCAGTGAATGAATTTGGTTTATATATTTTGGTACTTGTTAAACACTGGGTCAGTACGGTGCGCCTTGTCGTCTTCACTCAGTGAAATGTAAACACAGCGAAGAATGTGGATTGAAAACTCTCTGTCCCGCTCAAAGGGACGGAAGGACAGGATGAGTAATTCCAGGTCTGGGTTGGAGACCATTAGATACACTTTGATATTATTGCTCTGACTTACAAACTTAAACTCTCCTTAAGCTGTTGGCTTTGCTGCAGAGACCATACTTTAATGAAGCACTGAAATTAAGCTCTTAATAAACCAATACCAAAATCTTAAACTAAAACCAAACTGAAAGGATAGTTCGTAGATTAATCGAATTTTAATGACATCTAATAAAAAAAGAGACAACATGAACATACTAACTATCTAACATTTTCTGTCGATCTGCTGCTCAAACCGAACTGATCTACACTGATCAGTGCATCAGAGATAAGAAAAAAAACACATTACCTTCTCATTTTTATAACCATTAAAATTATTTTTTAAAGTGTTCTTCAGCCTCTCAACGCAAACAGATTCCTCACCTCTGTCCTGTATTTGCTTTTTGTAAAGCTTCAACCGAACTCGAATGCCTGTCCCAATGATCTAAAGTCATCCAGGCTGCTTTCCCGGTTTATTCCAGACCAACACCATGACTGAACAAAATACTTAAAAATAAACATTTCAAATAAACATTATTAACAGCATAATTATCAGACATCCGTAGCCATAGTGAACTACTACAACCTTCCAATGTTCCAACCAAGCACCTGTGGGTTAAGGGCCGTGCTCAAGGGCCCAACAGTAGAACATTGGCAGTGCTCTTACTTAAATCGTGGACCTCTTGATCCAAAGTCCACTACCTTAACCGCTACTCCTCTACAGTCCTAAACTACTCATGGCTGAATAAAATAAAATCATATATTTATTATACTTATTTAATATTAGACATTTATTTCAGGATGTCTTGATTACAGCCATGGTTCACCTGGAGTTTGTCAAAATACAATTTGCACATGCTAAATTAAACAAACAAACACACACACACAGGAAAAACGTATATTACTTATAAATGAATATACATTACTTAAAAGATATTTAATAAGCTTATGTTTGATTTTTATTTGAATGTGTAGCTGTCTTGAAAAGAGAAAAGCAGCCCAAATAAAAATGAAGCCAAATAAAATGAAACCAAAAAATCCGCCACTGTTTGGTCCCTGAGCAAGGGCATTAACACATGGCTCTGGATTACCGAGTACTAACAGCAGAACGCTCTAACAACCAAACACTGACACCTACTGGACAGTTGAGCGAAAAACACTAAAGCAAGACAACAAACTTCTCTAGATTAGACCGTTCAACTCAAATTTTCTCTAGAGACGTCTTTAGAACAAATCAAACAATTTTAAAGTCTATTTTTTCTCATAGCTCTGTTAGTTTATTTACACCAGGGGTGTCCAAACTTTTTTCCAAGAGCCGATCAACGCTGCGGATCCACAAGCAGAGCCTGGAGTCGTAGTTTAAGACCAGAAGTCCGTCATTTGTGTGTGTGTGTAAAAAGCATGGATATCACATTTCAGGCTTTGGACGCATGTACGAATCGTTTGAACGCAGTTTTCTTGTGAGAATAGCCTTTATATTAGCATTACAGTAGCATAAAAAGACTATGTTCCTATGGTAATGAATGATCAACGTTCATTTCGGTCAACGAATTGTTTCACGGAACACAATGCGAACATAAAACGAACTTTACAAAATGATGCCGATATGCATATTTTTACGTTATTTTATTCAATATATTTACTTAGTTTCTGTTTTTTTTAACTATTACTACAGACTTACTTGACTAGATAAATTAGTTTCATTCTTACATTTCTCATACAAGTCGCCCAAGCAGGTGGGGTCCCTTTGAGTCTTGGTCCTTATAACGTTTAAGGAGTTTTTCCCTGCCACTGTTGCCCTAGGCTTGCTCACTTTGGAAATGGCCCTAGATATTAGAGGATAATCTAAACTGTAAAGCTGTTAAATGCACTATAGAAATCTGACTTGACTTGCATACCTGTAGAAGTACACAGTATTAATTATTATGATGAATTATCTCAGAACATACCAGGATCCAAATGGCTGAAGGACCCAATGACGAAATCCAGCGTAGATACAGCCAGAATGCCCAGCAGGACCAGCTGCAGCCGTACAATCCACTTTACTCCGGCCAGGTTGATCCCCAGCAGGGCGAGCAGGACAGCGACGGAGATCCCTCGGACAGCCCACACAGTCTTAATGGCCAGAACGTCCGCTATGGACTCCGCAAAGCCGGTGATGTACATGGCTCCGGCTACACACTGCCACACAATGGCGTTACAAATTCTGTACTGCTTCTATTACGGAAACATCCCACCGGCACAATCTTCTCACCTGCCCGAACACATAGAGCAGTCCAACAGTGCCCCCGACTCTTCCTCCCAGAACCATGGAGATCATGGAGTAAACGCCGCCGCTGCCCACGCTACACCGCTCACACACCCCGATACCAGACATCACCGTCACTAGGGCAACCAGCACAACCAAGGACACCAGGAACATCCCCAGCAACACCCCAGTGTTCCCCTACAGAACAAGGACATAAGACTGGTGTGTGTTTAGGCACCAAAGACTGAAGTGTGTCTGAAGGATTCTATTGTATACAAAACTCAGATTACTTGGGAAAGTTTTCTCCCAAATATAAGAGAACATTATACCACAGTTAGTTCCGACCCGGCAATCTGATTGGCTGAGAGACGACTTTCCCGTGACTTTATTGACGATAAATGGCGCACACCGGCGCTCTATAAGTATTACTGCGCGGCATACACACGTAACCTAGCAACGATGCCCGATCTAAAAAGCAGCCAAGTTATAATGATAAAACACTGCCGAAATGAAAGCTAGAATTAGTTTATAAACTATATTGGTTTGGTTTTGAAAACGATAATGAAAACCTGGTAATGAAAACCTGAGCCAAAGGTTTATCACTTTGGATTTGGAAGCGCAGGAAAAGCGAGTCGAAGTCAGTAAAACAAACATCCCAGCTCTTAATGGATTCACAGCTCGACTGAAGAGCAACGAGACTGAAGATCAGTTTTGAACTCTGGTAACAAAAAGGATGCATGGACATTTAGTAACATTCAGCAGGTCCTTCTAATGTTCTTTAGTAATACATAATCCACAAGAGGGCTTTGGTGGGGCAGTGGCAACCCCACCCCATCCCACAACGTGTCCTGGTCAGGGTCACTTGGGTAGTTCAGAGTACCCTGAATGGGGCACCAGTCCATTGCTAGAGGTTCCTGTAGCAGTGTCGCATCGCGTCCGCAACCAGTGGTTCCCTCGATAATGCCAAAACTTGCTGGAAAGCTCTGCCCTGACTCAAACCTAGGTGCTGCAGCAGTGGGATTTGGTGAACTGCTGCTGCAGCACCCGAATGTGTAGGAACTTTAATAAACAAAATACATTGTCAGAACAGTTTTAGGAAGCAGGGGTGTCCTGAAAGCAAACTACAACCCCTGGCAAAAAGTATGGAATCACCAGTCTTGGATGAGCACTCATTCAGACATTTCATTCTGTAAAACGAACTCAGATCAAAAACATGATACAATAATAAGGTCATTCCAAAGTGCAACTTGTTGGCTTTCAGGAACACTCAAAGAAATGAAGAGAAAACATTGTGGAAGTCAGTGAATGTTACTTTTATTGACCAAGCACAGGGAAACAATATGGAATCACTCAATTCTGAGGAAAAAAGTATGGAATCATGAAAAACAGATAAAGAAAAGACCATTCAAAATACATCACTAGTATTTAGTTGCCACCACCTTTGGCTTTTATAACGGCCTTCAGTCTCTGAGGCATGGACTTGATGAGTGACAAACAGTATTCTGCATCAATTTGGTGCCAACTCTCTTTGATAGCAGTTGCCAGATCAGCTTTGCAGGTTGCCAGCAGTTGCCAGATCAGCTTGTGGACCATTTTTTTTCAATTTCCACCACAGGTTTTCAATTGGGTTGAGATCTGGACTATTTGCAGGCCCATGACATCGACTGAATGTGTCTTTCTCCAAGGAATGCCTTCACTGTTTTTGCCCTATGGCACGATGCATTGTCATCTTGGAAAATTATTTCATCACCTCCAAACATCTGTTCAACTGAAGGGATGAGAAAACTGTCCCAAAATCTAACACAAAAGCATAATGTAAACTTGTGCATCGATAGAAGAATTAACCACAGTCATCTCCCCAGTGCCTTTGCCTGACATGCAGCCCCATATCATCAAGGACTATGGAAATTTGGTTGTTTTCTTCAGGCAGGCCTCTTCATAAATCTCACTGGAACGGCACCAAACAAAAGTTCCAGCATCATCACCTTGTCCAATGCAGATTCTTGACTCATCACTGAAGATAACTTTCATCCAGTCATCCACAGTCCATGATTGCCTCTCCTTAGCCCATTGCAGTCTTGTTCTTTTATGTTTAGGTGTCAATGATGGTTTTCTTTTAGCTTTCCTGTATTGAAATCCCATTTCTTTAGGGCGATTTCTAACGGTTCGGGTCACATACATTGGCTCCAGCTCTCCTCCCATTTATGCTTCATCTGTGTGGTTGTACTTTTTTCGGTTTTCAAGACAGATGGCCTTAAGTTGTTTGTCTGACGCTTTGATGTCTTTCTTGGTCTACCAGTACGCTTGGCTTTAACAACCATTCCATGCTGTTTGTATTTGGTCCATATCTTGGATACAGCTGACTGTGAACAGCCCACATCTTTAGCAACCATGCGTGAAGAGTTACCTTCTTCAAGAAGTTTCACAATCCTCTCTTTTGTTTCAAGAGACATTTCTCTTGTTGGGGCCATGGTTCTTGCCACTCCACTTCGTCCAGCAGCCCTCCAAGGTGTCATGACTGCAGGTGTTTTTAACTGCAGACTAACGAGCAGATCTACTCTGAGGCAGGTGTCCATTTAGGGAAAGGAAATTGACTGGGTGTGTCCTTATTTTCTACCTCAAATTTGAGTGATTCCATACTTTTTTCTCAGAATTGAGTGATTCCATATTTTTTTCCCCTGTGCGTGGTCAATAAAAGTAACATTCACTGACTTCCACAATGTTTTCTCTTCATTTCTTTGAGTGTTCCTGAAAGCCAACAAGTTGCACTTTGGAATGACCTTATTATTGTATCATGTTTTTGATCTGAGTTCGTTTTACAGAATGAAATGTCTGAATGAGTGCTCATCCAAGACTGGTGATTCCATACTTTTTGCCAGGGGTTGTACACACATAAAATGACTCCTCTGTTGCCTCGTTTAAAAATTCGAGCCTACATAACTGGAGTGTTTTACATACTAACCTGTCAGAACATCAATGCAAATAGTCATTAAGCAACCAAACAAACTAATCTTTGTGCCATATTTATAAAACTTTGGGACATTTGAGACACGTTTTTGCCACAACCTTCAACCAATCACCAGAATTGTGTGGTATGGCAAACCATACCAAATATCCAAGGATTGTTTAGACTTAAATGGGTACACGGTGCACTCTAGAGACTCCATAAAGTCATTGCTTCAGAAAAAAGTTACTCACTACAAGCCATCCGGTGCGAAGAAAGAGCACCACTCCAAAGATGTTGATCATGCACGTGGTGAAGACGCCGTCCCAGGTTCCGAAGAGGACAGGCTCCCATACGAACAGCTTCACCTTCCACCATGGCTGAGCATTCATCTGAGAACCCTGCACAGGAATACAGAGACCTCTACGATTCATATCCACAGATTAAGGTAACAAGCATCAATAAGACCTTTAAGATAAGCTGGTATCTCAGGCCATGATTATTGCTAATCCTGCACAACAGATCTCTCAACTGCGAGTCAACATTCAGTTTAGTTTAAACAAGATTAGGTTTTAAAGGCACAAGCACAAACTCTACCTGGGCATTTTCATGGAATAACTCCTGAACGTATGTGCTCATGTTCCTGGTTAAGACTTCATTAATGCAGCATCGTCCTCATGAAAAAAAAGCACTAGGTTGATGAAGAAATGCCGGTTCCATCCACCACCTGTAAACACAAAGGAAAATGGATATATAGTGTTCGGGTGCATTCTGTGGCACAGTGGAAATTCGTTAGCAACCACCGTGCAAAGGTCCGAGTCTTGGAGACACATGACTGATCATGTCCATGTGATGGGAGTCTGGATGGGTGGCTTATCTCAGTGCTGCAACAGCAATCTGTTCCAAGTCCTATGTGATGGAAGGCGACCCATCCAGGTTATGTATTTTGCTTCAAGGTTCTAGAGCCCATATTATACACATACACATATATATATATATATATATATATATATATATATATATATATATAAAGCACGTCTGTGCGGAAGTACTTCAGGTACTCCGATTTCCTCCCACATTCCAAAGCTAGACCCCTATTTTTAATTATCAGGCATATTAGGTTTAATGGTGCTTCTAAAGTGCCCTTAGTGTCTGAGTGCGTGTCCTGCTCTCCTGCCTTGTGCCCTGTGTTGTCGGCTAGGCACCGACCCTGATCAGAATTAAGCGAATAAGAAAATGAAATAAGTAAGTTTGGGGAGAGTAGTTTAGTTCAAGGAAAACATTTAAGTCAAGAACATTTCAGGAAAAAGTCCCGTAATTCCCTACAGGTTGAACCACTGTTACTGAGTTCAGTATCTGCGTTGTTAATTAACAAGAAAATATTTGGTCTCCACAGCCTTTCGCAAGGAAGCGAATAGTAATAATTCAGAACAAACATGCTAAAATTAAGTTTACATTCTAAACAGACCTTCAATGTCATCAAACACCTTAAACTATAAAAACTCTCGTTTGTCAAAGCTTGGTTAGACCCGAAGCCTTCTAAATGTTATGTGGAATCCTTAGAAATCCACTTTTGTAAGCGTCTAGCTTCAAGCTTGCTCAAAAAGAAAGCACACATGAAACACCTCAAATCTTTGTAAAACGTTATCCACTGAACGCTTGGTAAAGTAAACGTGAGGTAAAAACTTCTCAGATGTTTGCAAAATCTACTGAAAGCTTACACGGAGCTCGATAAGACAGGTGTGTGTATGCAGGACTGCGAATTTACCACAAACAAATCGCCGAACCTGACAACATTAAAATGGTACCAGTTCTGTTCGTATTCCCAGTGATTAAAATGCTATTCTTTGACAACATTCACCAGTTAAAGTTACCATCGGGAAGTAAATAAACACAAACGTTTGTTATTTGAATACGTTACCTTTGTATATCCAGCGTCTGGTGGTTAGCATGAACGGAATTACAGAAAATGTCTTTAAACTAGCTTAACTAGAAGCGTTATAAAAATTACTGGCTGGATCCAAACGCACCGTGTCAGCTGCTGGCCTTCAGTATCTAAGTGCTACGTGTGCAAAACAGGCACGTCATTAAACAAATGTTTGGGATGAGGTGTGTTCACTAGCAATTCAGCACTTAGTACCTGTGGAGAGAATTTCAGCTTAAATTAGCTCCTATGATAAATCGACTAGCACTAACCTATTATATCAACTACACCTGCCTTGTAGTGTATTAATATGGTGTAGAAGTGCTCACGTCTTTCCTAAATAGCCAAAATGTTGTTTGGTTTGGGTTTGGAGCCTAACCGGTCATTCTCTGACAGCGGGCAGTGGTACATCTCAGACCATTGTGGGGTTCCATGAACATTTACTTACCAGCCAAGCCTTAATATGCTTCTCTAAACTGGTTTCCCAGACCAGGCTACAATATTCAGTCTCCTAACTATGGTTCTGTCTCTCAGTAAACAATCTACTGACTACCACTTACAGCCCAAAAGCAAGAACAAACCATCCTAGATTACCCCCAATTTTCCTCCTCAGGGTCACGGAGGAGAGTCTGGAGCCTAACCCAGAATTCTCCAGGTGCAGGCAAAGGTACACCCTAGACAGGGCTGTCCAAAATTAACTTCCTACATATGTCATCAATAGGTCTGAAGGAGCAATTGACATGTAACCAAAAAGTGTATAAACAATCTCACCCCCTTCTACTCTATCCATTTATGGAAAAGGAGTATTCATCAATTGCTTATCCAAAGATTAATGTAACATGTGTGAGTGGCACAGTGGCAATTCACTAGCTCATTATCACAGAGAACAGAGTTTGAGGCCCAGAAGTGCCGTCCAGTTGGGACAGTCAGCCATGTTTGAGGGACGGAGGAACAGATCGATTGTACCATGGCAGTGCAGTAGTGTCCCGTCCATTTTGTGTTTCTCTACATAATCCTTCATTCCTATGTAAAGGCTTTCCACTAGATTTTGGGACATGACTGTGAGGTTAGACACAGATGTTACACAATAAGCCAGGGCTCACGTTTGGCGTTCCAGTTCATCTCTGAGGGGTCTCATGGAGTTAAGCCGGAGGACTCCGTGCAAGCCAGGTGAGTTCTCCATCAAGCTATTTGTTTCTGGATTTCGTTTTAGGATGACAGGGCAGGAAGTTCATGAACTGACTTGTAGAAGGTGGAAACATAAAACCCATTCAGCTACCACTGTTTGTCATGCCTTGTGCTTCGTTTTATGAAAGCAGTAAATGTCGGCTATATAACAAAGATCAATAATTATAAGGGCTGTCGAAAGGGATTTTTGACCATATGGTAAGTGTTAGGGATAACAATTAAAAATAAAATATTGTGGGCAATATTGGCCTGAAACATTCAATATGAAATATTATAGCCAATACTGGCTCAGATTCAACATTTAATGGCATGAATGTATGCAAATTGTAAAGTTTTTTTAATCTCAAAAACAGGTTGAGAGAGCCATTGACTTGTCACATACTTAGATCTCTGGTATCGATATTTTATCCAAAATGTAAAACAATGAATCGATGCATCCTTAGTAGATGTACCTGATAAAATGATCAATGATTACATACAAGGTAGGTTCACCTAATAAGCTGGTAGCTCTGTGTATAAAATTAAGTATCTATAGTATAGGTTTCTGGCCTGAAGCTCTTTGCATTTACCAAATAACTTAAATGCTGTATCAACGGTTATGTATTGAGTACATTCCGTGTAGGTATCATTGGTATTCAGCCAGGTTTGTTGACGAAAGGAAAGACTGTTGACACTGTTGACATATGGCAGCCAGGAATTTACAAGGTCAGAGCAAACACATCAGTGAAGCACACGAGTACGAAGCATATATATATTTTAAAAAAAACACTGATGGTCAGCAGCAACACTGAAGGCTTCTGTTGTATTTGGAAGAACGTGCACAACGAAGAAAGAAAATCCAATATCATTTATCTTTTTTTCCACATCCTTTACATGATCTTGCATAAAATGAACGATGTTCTATGGAAACCATTCGGCTACAATAAAATGCATTCATATAAAAAATAAAACCAGTGTACAAAACAGTGGACATGCATCACTCATCAAACTGAATATCTGTAACATGATTAGAAGAAGTTTAGAAATCGTCACCGTTTAATCATTGTCTGCCAGGCTGAAAAGGAAAACCTTGATCCTTTAATATCACTTAAAAATCAATCAAGCGATAAAATAGTCAGAAATGAACAGAATCATAGTTTCTGACCATATGTGTTTTTCCATTGTCCCCTGTGAAGGTAAATAATGTTTTGACTACATTTTCACATTTGAGAACCTTGGCTGATTTGAGAATAAATATATCCGTGTCCAGCTGAGACAACTGAAGAAATACCCAAGTTAGCAGTCAACGCTCGTGAGGCGTAATTGCAATACGACCCAACAGCGACCCCGACACAGCCTTCCGCTGGGACTGTCTGCCCTTTCAAGTTACATGCTCATCCCTGCCCTGTGAATTCCGCTAGAAGCTCAAAAGGACCAAAGTACCATCAGCACATCACTAACCAAGACAGGCATGGGCAAAAAAACGAGGAGAAGCGATTGAACAGTATTAAATGGATTTGATAAGAAATGCTGCCATGTTGGTACTTCAACTTCAGAGGGACAAGGAACAAACCAGTCCCAATGAATCAACAGTAATGTGAGCTGTGCTCAGTGAAGCCAGGCCCAATAGGATTAGAGTACATTCAAAGAAACATGCCAGATCTCTCCAGCTTGGCCCAATCCATTCTTAGCACACACAGAGCAGTTAAAAAGGTACAACTTATCTACAATAAACAACCAACTTACATCTACTGACAGCCAAGTGAAGGAATGTGTACAATGAATCATAAGGAGTAACAGCAATCCATAATAAAGGTCTGTCCTCGACTGTGAATATCCATGACTGATTTCAAATAAGATTAGCATGTAGTAGTGGCACTACTGTAAGCTAAAAATAATGCTGGGTACGCAAATTCTTACAGACCTGGAAATTTGAACTGTAAAGGGAAAAAGGCTGACAGAATTCTTTTTTTTTTAGATTAATATTCAAGATGTACAATAAACATTTACAAATACCACATAAATGCACCAAAACTCAAATTCATGCACCATTTTTATTTAAACAAAACAAAATAGGAATGTCAGTTAAGATTTTTTTTTCCAAGACGATGCAAATTTAAGTTCGTATATCAAGTCAATGTTTTAAACTTATAAATTTGTGACTGGGCTTTCTGAACACCAAACACACAGAATGACGTTTACAGACTGATCCTGTGAAATGTCTGAATAAATGCAAAAGAAAAGGGTAATAAGTAACAATGCACCAAAATTTCTTAGCCGAAAGTGACATTTTGAACCCGCTGAGCTGAAACCCATGTTAAGGGACACATAATAAAACGTATTACCGGTAGCTTGAACAGTGATTTTAGATTGTGATTTCCACATGGCTGACATTTCCAGCCGATCCACTGACTTCAACTGAACAATTTTGCACTGATCGGTACACAAGAGCGAAGGAAACAAACGGCATTTTAAATCACTTTCTAGTTTTATTATCACTATAATTACTTCTCTTGGCGGCCCTGTGATGGACCGGCGTCCTGTCCAGGGCCCGTTTAAAATGTATGATTGTTACAGACTCAGATTTTGACACTGGCTCACCACCTTAGTGTCGTGGGTTTGGGAGTCCATCCCAGACTTTCTCACGCTCTCGGTGAACCCCGGTCCTGCACTGGCAACGCGTTCTTTCCTTTTTATTAACTTATAATCTCTGATAATGGCACTTGGGTGGAGCAGCGGTCTAATTCGCTAGTCCTCCACTGTTCACCGGTTTATCCAGGTTCCTTGACCCTGACCATGAAATGCAGAGTTGAAATATGGAACAAAAAAACCCTTTGCCTGAAGCAGTCGGGGGAAGTTTGTGTGCAATGTTCAGGACTTTATTTTCTAAGCTCCGTTTGGTTGCGTCTCCGCTCTCTGGCCCAGCCTGACATTACCCTTTTTTTCCTTTCTGTCTTTTTTCCTCTTTCGGCTGAGGGCTGAAAGTGCCGGTGCATCTCCACTAATAATGTAGGTCACTTTGACTTCAACCTGACCACTGACTACTACAAGATCGACGTGCAAATATAGTGGTTCCTCGACAAAATTTAAAACCTTCCGTTGTCACTTTAGATTCAATTTAACCATCAAACCAAATAAAAGGAATGTTTGGAACAATCGGAGAGGAATCTGGTAACACATGAAAAGGCACTACATGCAAAACAATATTGTAAGTAAGTAGTTAGTCTCTCTCAAAACCAAAACATTTCTTTAAAAGCACTTCAAATGTCTGCACCCTTATGATAACTGTATTCATTACTCTATTCATCTGAGGTATGCCTTCTCTTTATAATGATTTCCACGATCTCCTCTTAGATATTTCAACAATCAGACCATCGCCATTCCAATTTCATGTACTCTTTGCTGCACAAAGAAAAAGGTAGACAGAAATACATCGATGCGCCACAGATGTACCTGTTTTCATCGTAAGAGCTTTTCATTAAAATTGCCTTCGAAGATGTGCAAAAATATCATCATGAGGATATCATTTCATTATATAAAATTATGAATTTAGACCATTTGTAATTTTAAGAGCTTATCTGTATGTACCTGTAAGCAAGAAAAATCTCTCAGAGTCTGATTTCGCAGGACTAAACAAAAAAACCACGATGAAATAAAGAAATCGTAAAGGAACGTGCCTTTTAAATGTACATAAACAATAGACGTCGGGTATAAACTAAGAACTGACGTGCTAAAATGGTTCTCACCCTTGCATGATTAGTACAACCAGCAAATACAAAGAGAACATCACGTCAGATGTTTGCATGGGTTTAAACATCTGACGCGGTGCCGATTACATTCGTAGAACTCAACGAGCGAGAGTATAAAGTGCTGTTCAGTAATGACTGAAATTTTAAATAGCTTGCTTTGCTTTTTCAGCCGAACGTTTGGCTGCTTGTAGCATCTGGAGACGAGGTCATTTGAGTTCTGGCTTCGGTAACGTTGACGAGGGAGAATTCGGGGAAGTCTGTTCCCGCGTGACTTCTTATGCTGACCTGTCCGTTGGCGACACTGAACTGTGAAGACAGTCCAGAGCGGGACATCTGAAACTGAGACCGGAAGTTCTGATCAAAAGTGGCGATCTGAAACGTCTGCGTGATGCCCTGAGAGTCCGTCTTTTTCGGAGATGAGACCTGCTCCAGAAAGTCCTCGGTGGGTGACACCGAAGACGGATTGGTCTCGTCGCCTGAGAAGGAGAACGAGTGCTGGGAATCTACCAAAAGCCCGAAGTGAGGTTTGTCCAACCTCAGAGGAGAGTTCATGCCTGATCTGAACCGACTTGGAGAGCCGAACTGTTTGTCTGTAGAAAATAAGGGGCCGAGGCTCGCCCCGTCGCTCCACAAGGTAAGGCTCTGGCTGTTCATGTAGCTGTCGTTCTGACTGGTCCTCTCCAGCGCCTGTTGGAGAAACTTCGAATATTCCTGAAGAAGGCTGGCTTTCTCCGCGGTGGGCGCTTGGGGGAACTGGTCCCGAGGGCCTCGCTAGGGCTGCTCTCAGAAACGTCGGAGGAATTGATGGAGATGCTGGACGTCACCTCGGTGTCCGCTACGCTGAAGCTGATCTCCGGCTGTCCGTTTGCCTTGTTGGAGTAGTGATCCAGGAGTGACTGGAGGACTTCGTCCGGGAGCACATTCTTCTCGTGGCTTGCCTTGATCTCCACGTTCAGAGTCTGGGTTTCGGACAGGATCGTAGCCGGGACGGTCTCGTCTATGACAGGCGTCACTGTGGCCTGAGACACGCTGACCGAGGGTTGCGAAGCGATGGTGTAATCCCGACTGCTATTGACCATGGTCGCCTGGAGGTAACGCTTCTTTTTGAGAAACTGCATGGCATCGTCATAATTCGTGCTGCTCCCGGTCGCCTTCGGCGGTCCGACCTGGAGCGGATCGACGGCCTCCAAGTCAGAACTGGGTTCCACATCCAGCAGACCCTTGTTATCCACAATTTCGAACGTGTACCTCGTGACTTTCCCCTCTTCAAACGACGACAGCGGGGACAGAGCCTGCGGCTGTTCCGAGGGCTGCTGTTTCACGCCTTTCTTGCCGGCTATCTTTTTCAGGACCAGCTTCGGAGGAGTGATCAGCTCTCGGAAGACGCCTCTCCACTGAGGTGCCTGGTTCCAGAGGAGGAATCTGGGATCTCGACGGTATATTCCGTTACCACGTACTCGTCTTTGACCTTGGTGGCCACGCCGTACAGAGGAAGACATTCGTTTTTGACCAGGCTGTCCTCGTCCTTCTCCTCATGAACACTCTGCAACACTTTGTCCCCTACAGCAGGAGCCGGCATGGAGGCGGTGTTCTTATCCGCCGACTTCTGACGTTTCTTCTTGGGTAGAGTGCTCTCCTTGGAAGGGAAGGAAAACGTCACGGCGTCTGTGCCGTGAACAAGGGCGTCTTTGGCGGCTGCTTTATGGGCTTTTCTTTCCTTGTTTTCGTGGCACATACGTCTGTGCTTCAAGACCCGATCGGTCCTTGAGAAGTACTGTGGACGAAATTACAGATATGTGCATCGTTTAAAACCTTTATGATGGCCAATGATTTCCCCAATTGAGTTGTTGAGTCCCTATCACAAGACAGCTGCCATTCTAACACATAAGTCAGGTCACGGCAGCTGTACATCAGACATGTAGGTAGGGCTGGGCAATATGTTTAAAGATTTATCGCAAGATTTGGATATTTTCACGATATTCGAATATGATCCCATATTTCGTAAAGATAAAATATTGCCCAACCCTAGTTCTAGCTTCCTCATTATGAATGTACGAGTGACACCACTTGAACCATATCGCTGGCCAGTTGGGCTACATTCAAACAGCAGGCAAAAGTGACCCAAATCTGATTTCGTCTTTAGGCTGTTCATGTTATCTTTTTATTCGTCCGGACAGCTCACGCTCCGAAACTGACCCGTATGAGCAAAAGAGCATCATCCAGAAATAAATAACAAAACTGAATAGTCATGACGCTATTCAGTCTTGGCTTCTTTTAAGCTTCCGATATTCCTTCGTTTCTTTACAAAGTTCCTCAAACATGGAGCGATACGTGACATCGCCCCAAATCTTTATGAGGCCTGTTACTTCACATCCCAACACTAAAAACCTGAGCTGGAATGACGTAAAAGTTGCATTAATTCCCATCGTCTCGGAATTCGATACCACATATGAACGTGGCCCTGTAAATGTCTGATTCGGAATAGCACCTGTCGCATAGCCTTAATAGATCGAATCTGGGCCACGTTCGCCCCGCTGTATGAGCGTAGCCTTGGACTGCCAGTGCTGGATCCCAGTGCCACTCTGGAATGAAGCATCTTTATAGAGAACCACTGCATGAAGGACATAGAGAAAATGAAACTTGGATCATGACCTGATGGCAGTAATCACACTGATAGGGCTTCTCCCCGCTGTGTGTCCTCTTGTGTCTCTCCATGTGATATTTCTGAATGAATCTCATTCCACACTCATCACATCGAAAAGGCTTTTCTCCTAAAAGATGACAAAGACATACTCCATCCATCGAACAAACATGTACAGTCACGTACCGTATCATGGTGCTGAATTTTCCTCTTACCTGTATGAATTTTCTCATGTCTCTGCAACAGGTACTTCTGTATGAAACGCATGTCACACTGGCTGCACTGGAAAGGCTTTTCTCCTGCAGAGATATTTTTAGAAAGACACAAAAAACAGAAGGTCAAGAAAGTAGCTGCGTTTGAAAACATTCCCTGGCTACTAATTAGACTGTGAGCCAGACACATCGCCAGGACTGATGGTCGCTCAACAAGTCTACGCTGTTTGAGTACGCTAGCGATACCGCCACCGGACGTTACAAATGAAGACACTTTGGCGATGTTTTTAAATATACAGCGCCGCCACGGTTCTCGACCACCTCTGGAACTCGTCGGTTTCGGTTCTAGATGAAAATTTGCTGCACTTGCTTAAACTTTTACCGGTCGAGCCGTGCGACTCGTTCCAGACGAAACTCGAGTCACGATTCATGATTCACGATTCAGATTCACAATGTTTACGTTTATTGACTTATTTAACGTCGCTATCAGCATCAGTGGCCACGTTCAGCGACACACACACACAAGGTTACATCCATACACAAGGTTATCTCAAGACAAGTCACTCATATACTCAAGTCAGTGCCAATTTCGTGTAGTCAATTAACCTAACATGCATGTCTTTGGACTGTGGGAGGAAACCGGAGTACTCGAAGTAAACCCACGGGGAGGACATGCAGACTCCACACAGAAAGGACCCAGGCGACTCCACCCTGGGATTGAACCCAGGACCTTTTTGCTGTGAGGCGGCGATGCTACCCACCGAGCCACCGCGCCACCCCAGATTCACAATAATCTAATGCAAATGAGCCTCCACGGGTCCTAAAAAGGTTCGTTATGAGACAAAACTGAAAGCAAAACAGGAATCGAATGCTCCAGACCACAGGCTGTAGAGTTCATCAATAGGGAAAGTGTTTTGCTTTTACTTTTCATTTTCAATCCATTTGACACTTTATTATAAAGCTTTGTATTCATCATTCTGGCCAACTCTAGGTTAGTGGAAGTGTTAGAAACATTCACTTACTTACCATTGCTCATCATGGGCTCCGCAATGACACCAAACACTCGATAAACTCATCGGCTCATGGTACGTTTACCATATGTAAGAGATGGTCACCTGTGTGGATGAAGACGTGTCTCTGTAGATGGTAATTTGTCCGGAAGGCGGCGTTGCAGTGCTCGCAGACGTGTGACTTTGGGTTCTGATGTCTCAGTGATCCATCCTCGTTAATGGAGAGGATCTAACAGGGAAGGGATTGAATCTAATTCAACACTTATTTACTCAGAACTCTGCTGTCACTGCTACTAAAAGGACCCAGGGCCAGCAGTACATGTATGTTTCTACCTTTGCAGGAGACCTCTGCTTTCTTCTCTTCTTTTTGTGACATTCTGAGACGTCCTTCCCCTGTTTCTTGTCCTTCTTACTTGGGATGAGAGAGTCTGGCAGCTTCACTTCCTGTTTAATACTCATCTGACAGGCATACAATTTAAATACAGTACGTTAAATACTGACTGGTCCGGCATGCGGCTTAATCATGGCTATTGAAACAAAATCTACAAGCCAACAAACGTCAAAACATTTAAATAAGCTCTCTGAAACCCAGACAGTGCATATCAAGTCAATACATCTTTAGGTTTCAACACTGGATCTATAGAGAGCCTCCGGCGATGTACTTTAATCTCAAAGAATGAACTCACAGGAATGTGGAGAGTGTACGGCAGCTTATGGGAGAGCCGCTGGGAGAACTCGTCCCCCGAGTTGCTCTTTAGAGTCTCATCTTGAACCATTAATTCGTCATGCGAGATGAGGTTGTGGGAGGTCAGTGCCCCTTCAGCCAGGTCGTCCTCGTCCTCTTCCTCCTCCTCCTCCTCCTCGTCATCATCATCGTCTGCAAGGAGGGGTTGATTGGCCAAGCTCCTTTCTCCAAGAGAGATATCCAAACTTCTTGCGCCCCTTTTGTCCATCATCGACGGCGTGTCGAGGGCTTGTGTTGAGTGCAGGCTCACGGTGCCACATCGGATCAGCATCCCATCTAATTTGTCATCAATGTTCATCTTTGTCGGCTAATCAGCTGTGGCAAAGCGTGGCTCCAGAAAAGCGGTTGATTGTCATGGACCTACAGTTGCTCAGAGATTCTTATTCATCTGGCAACCTGAATGATAAAATGACTGAGAAAGACAATGACAGAAAATGTTTATCATTAGCCATACTACAGGTTTATGGAGATGTCTATCTTGTGGCATGAAAAGACTTTTGAAGTACTGCCATGCCAATGCTGCCCATGTGAGATTAACATCTTATATTTGACTAGCTCTTACTAAATTAACTCATTAAAGGTCAGATAATTATAATTCCTAATAACGTACGGGCTTTTATGACTTTCAGAATTAGCCAGGGATTGTTTGTTTGTCAAAGCCGGAAAGTAATTTCCTGAATTTCAATCCCACTTCAATGGATGCTGGCTTAAGGGGAAGCCGGATGAGGAATATCCTCTGGCACTGCAACAGCGACCCCTACCCAGCACTTTGAATTCTGGGGATAAGCTCCACAACCCTTACAATGTGGGGAAAAAATACTGTGGAGGCGCAGCGATTAAGGTCCTGGGCTACAGGACCAGAAGGTCCAGAGTTCAAGGCTCTGGAGCAAGGCCCTTAACCCACAATTGCTTGGGTTGTACCTTGCAGGACTGTACCAGTTCCAAGTTGCTCTGGATAAGAGCTCCGAACACGTGACTGAACGTAAATGTAATTTTGTACTAGTATGCCAGATACACAGATGCAGACAAAAAGCTTACAATCGAGACAGGATGCAATGCAAGCAGTTAAGGACTAAGCGTCTTATTTATGGGACCCAACAGTGGGATCTTGGCAGCGCTGGGACTCGAATCCTCAACCATTACTGCTCTTACTCCTGGCATTTCACAACGTCTAAGACAGAGAAACTGTACACCAATGAGCCATAACATTAAAATAACTTGTCTAATATTGTGTATTGCCGCTTCTGCCACCAAGACTCCAAGACCTCTCAAGGTGCCCTGTGGTACAGTGGTGTTTTTGGCATGTTTGTCACACTTAAGTGTTTCGGAACATCAAACCAATTTAAATATTAGTCAAAGACAACACAAGTAAACACAAAATGCAGTTTCTAAATGAAGGTGTTTATTATTAAGCGAGAAAAAAATTCAAACCTACATGGCCCTGTGTGAAAAAGTGATTGTGCTCCCTGTTTAAACATAACTTAACTATGGTTTATCACACCTGAGTTCACTCTGGCCACACCCAGGCCTGATTATTGCCACACCTGTTCTCAAGCAGGACATCACTTAAATAGGACCTGCCTGACAAAGTGAAGTACACCAAAAGATCCTTATAAGCTACACAACATGCCGAGATTCAAGAGATTCAGCAACAATTGGGAAAGAAAGTAATTGAGATCTATCAGTCTGGAAAGTGTTATAAAGCCATTTTCTAAAGCTTTGGGACTGCAGCGAACCACAGTGAGAGCCCATTATCCACAAATGGCAAAGACATGGAACAGTGGTGACAACCTTCCCAGGAGTGGCCGGCCGACCAAAATTTTACCCCAAGAGCGCAGCGACGACTCATCCAAGAGGTCACAAAGGACCTCACGACAAACATCCAAAGAACTGCAGGCCTCACTTGCCTCATTTAAGGTCAGGTGTTCATGCCTCCTCCATAAGAAGAGAGACTGGGCAAAAAAAATGGCCTGCATGGCAGAGTTCCAAGATGAAAACCAATTCTAGTAAAAAAGAACATTAAAGCTTGTCTCATTTTTTCCAGAACACATCTTGATGATCCCCAAGACTTTTGGGGAAACACTGGGTTCTGTGGACTGATGAGACAAAAGTTGAACTCTTTGGAAGGTGTGTGTCCCATTACATCTGGTGTAAAAGTAACACACTGCATTTCAGAAAAAAGAACATTATAGCAGCAAGTAGAGTAACATATGGTGGTGGTAGTGTGATGGTCTGGGGCTGTTTCTGCTGCTTCAGGACCTGGAAGACCTGTTGTGATAAATGGAACTATGAATTCTGCTGTCTACCAAAAAATCCTGAAGGAGAAGGTCGGCCATCTCTTTGTGACCTCAAGCTGCTGTAACGAACTTGGGTTCTGCAGCAGGAACAATGATCCAAACAACACGGCAGAACGGCAGCAAGTCCAGCTCTGAATGGCTGAAGGAAAACAAAATGAAGACTTGAGTGGCCCTAGTCAAAGTCCTGACCTGATCCCTATTGCTGGGCATTGACCTTAAAAAGGTCATGCTGGAAAACTCTCCAGTGTGGCTGAATTACAACAATTCTGCAAAGATGAGTGGCCATTCATTCCTCCACAAAAAAACGCTGGTAAAAGACTCATTGCAGTTATCACAAAAACCGCTTGGTTACAGTTGTTGTTGCTAAGGGTGGCCCAACCAGTTATTAGGTTTAGGGGGCACAATCACTTTTTCACACAGGGCCATGCAGGTTTGGATTTTTGTCTCCGTTAATAATAAACACCTTCATTTAAAAACTGCATTTTGTTTTTACTTGTGTTGTCTTTGACTAATATTTTAATTGGTTTGATGTTCCAAAACACTTAAGTGTGACAAACAAGCAAAAAAATAGGAACTCAGAAAGGGGGCAAACACTTTTTCCACACCACTGTATCAGGCAAGACATTGCCAGCTTTAAGTCCTGTATGTGGCAAGGTGGGAACCCCATGGATCGGACTTGTTTGTACAGCACATCCCACAGATGTAGATTGGGAGATCTGGCAAACGTGAAGGTCAGGACATGAATCCTGTCGTCATGTTCCTTAAACCATTCCTGAACATTTTTTGCAGTGCAGGTTGCGTTAATCCTGCTGAAAGAGACACTGCCCTTAGGGAATACCTCTGCTTAAGGGGGTGTACTTGGTCTGCAACAATGTCAATATGATTCACTTCATATTAATGTTATGGCTGACTGGTATAAAGCGTATGTAGCATAATGATGAACATGACAGCTGTTTTTCTCCCTATGATTTTATGTTTGAGACAACCTCTTTAGAATACATGTATTTACATTTACATCATTTTAGGTTGTTTCCCATATCTAGAACGCCTGTAAATAGGACCGTGAGATGCTTATCTCTTTATTATATCATATCTTACCTCAAATTCTGCACACAACACAGGAGAAATGGTTTTGATTAACAGTTGCACAGCTGAACATTTAAGATGCGTTCAGCCTGGACACTTTATTTAACACTCACGTAAGCAACACTGGTTAAAAACACAGTTCGCTCCATTAGCGCTGTCACGTCGATGGATAGTGCGTTAAAACATTTAAATAACGCTTTTTAGCCAACTAGCTACGTGCGGTTCGTCTCAGGCCTGACAAATCAAAACAGCAGTCCGTGTTACAAGAATAGCACTCATCGTTAAAATGTTAAATTCGCATGCGCAGAAGGTGTCCAGTTTGACCACTGTCAGCTTTATTTATGGCCGTGCGCGTCAACTTTTGACAGCGTCCATTATTTTCGCTGCACCTGGCTAACTGACGCTAGCCCAAACATTCAACTTCGCTAGCTAACGGAGCGAGTACTTGTTTTAAAGCAGCAAACAAAATGTACGAGACTCGCACGCGTCGTCTTGGCGATATTTTGCGAATAGATACGTTACCTTGCTTTATCTCTTACACCGTCGCCAGCGGGGTAACACCAGCCGTCATAAGCCTCCTGCAAAAGTTTTCTCCGCTGCTATGTTGATTGATTAGCAACCGGCTAGATGGAATGCTACTAGCGATATTCCATGGGTCCATCCCAAATGGATCCGTACAGTACACACAGTGCACTACATAGGCTGTCGCTGATAGTCATACATACCCTACATAGAGAGGATAAATAGGGACCTCGGAGCCGTTTGGACCTCGGCCTGTATGTACAGTACATAGATGTGCGCTGCATTGTGGGGCTTAACTGCGAATTATACTGCATGATGTCTGGAGCTAGGCGAAATAATACGATATAGCAATATATATTTATACAATCGCGATTTATTAACAGCATAGACTTTTCTGATGGTGTGCACATCAGGTGTCCGTGCTGCTGCAACTAGACAAGTTTGGGTAGCCCTGCTCAAATCCCAGGTTTTGCCGATTTTTCAAACGATAAGCAGGGAACAAACTTGTAGGACTTGTTTCTGCAAATTAGAGCGCATTCATTTTAGAACGTACTTGTTAGAAAAAGCGAACTGCTTTATCCCCGCTGCTTCTGGTGAGTCCACACAACGCCGGACGCAGGCGTGAACCTGGGCTGGGCTGCGTGTCAGAAGGCTCGGTAGGGGTCGCTGCCGCAGTGCTGCACAATGATCCTCTGACTGGCTTTGCTCTGGTGCCCGCACGTGATTCCCAACCTCGCCACTGAGACTAAACCCAGGTCCCGGCAGTGGCAAGCAAAAGTTTTAGACCACAGGGACACCTGACTACTTGATTTGCTAATACAGTATTTCATTAAAATGCACAGATAAATATGGTATGTTTTATGCGTGTTCATGAAATAATCAACAAAATCTATAGATTGAACACAAGACGTAACCAAAACATCCACTGAAGACACGAGTACCTGCTGTGGCTCTGTTTACTGGACTAATTACTGCCGACACTCACTCATGTTCTGTACATTATTATATTTATTATTTTATTTATTATATACTGTATACGAGCGTCTTATATTCTATAGTTTTATGTTCTCTTTTATTATACTCTTCATAATATTGTAGTCATTTTATTACAGTATATCCTATATATTATTCTATTTTAATTGATTTAGCTTCTGTGTATTTAAACCATCACTATGAATTTATTAATTAGGTAGCTTATTTTAACCCTTACATATATCTTATAAACTGCCCGAGGAGGATGAGTCAAGGTCCTTATATCATGTAGGGACATTTACCTTGCCCCTGCTGCCCTGGGCTTGCTCAATTAGGGCTGTGGACATGGATAAGTTGCTTTGAGACAATGCTCTGGTCTAAAAATGGCTACAGATATACATTTGACTTGATTTGATTCTGTGCCGTCACAGCGTGGCAGCCGGTCCGAGTGAATTCCAGGAACAGGCTCCAGATTCCCCTCCATTGCCATGATGGTGGAAAAACCATTAAAGTTTTGAGACTAGAATCACATTCACACACCCAAACCAGAAGGGGGCAGCATTTATTCAGGATTTCCGTATTAAACGGACGCTTATTAACATGGTCATCGTCATTAATACGAAATAAAAAACGAAATATCACCGAACACAGCTTACGTTCTACACATCTGTAACAGAAATTTTGCAAACCTATACCGAGAACCGATCCTGCGTGAATGAATACGTTTAACTGAAGCACTGTAACTGCTCATGGAAACACATGGAACGGAAACACTAAAACTAAGTAAAGGTAAAATGATCGTGTGGCCACTTTAGACACTTTTTAAATCAGGCTTTGTGAAGATTCTGGGAAATGCCTCCAATAAGGAATATTCAGACACCAGGAACCTTGTTGCATTATTCCTATGGGATGTTCTGGCATCTTCCAAAGCTCACCCGTTTTCAGTAACGCCCTCCTAACTAGGATTGCTTTCTATACTTCCTTCTCACTTGTGTGGAACTGTGTGTCGTGTCAACCTTGCTACACGAACGTACTGTATTCCGATAAAGTTGGCATAATGAATATTGTACAGCAGCCTAGATCCATTATTTTTCTAAGGAGCAGTCTACCTGGTCCCTATATACGAAAAAACCCACCTATTTTCAGTGATGTCAGTAACAGTGGCACAATTACATGTTCTAGATTTTATACATAGATATGACTTCTGATCATTGTAGCAGGTTCAGATAGAGTGTTAGGGAATTCAAATTCCCAATAAGAACCAGTTTGCTGTTCCACCCAATGAGGCTCGAACCAAACATTAGAAAGTTGTAGTTTATTAGTGTATGCACCTTACATTTCATAACAGCAAATATACAACCGGCTCCCATGTATGTAGTGAAAATCATCAATATTATTCCAAAATAAAATCATCCTGCAGGAACAGAGCGGGCCCGGTTACACGCGACTCTATGACGAGGAAATTATTCTATCCTCCTTTTCCTGTGTGACCTTCCTGTTCCTGTTCCTCCGGCCAGATCCGTATCAAAGCACCGACCCACCCACACATCACACTCGACAAAACAGGCATTCATGGTGGAAGCTGCTGCCTCCAAGAAAAATCTGCAACACAAGATCTCGCATGAGGCATAAACAGCAGGCTTGATTGAAGCATGAAAAGGCAGAAGGTCCGGGGTGGGATTGAGGTTGTATGGTGGATCGCAGAAGAACACAAATGCTCGACTGAGGCTTGTTTGGATAGATATGAACCGAGGGCCGCGTGAGCTCAGCTATGAGCTTCGATAAGGCAGCTTGCTTTATTCTAAAGGGGAATTCCACCCGTTATCATTCCTGGATTATGAGATAAACTTTGTTTCAGAGATTGGCTGCGTTCCACAGCCTGAATAGATCAGAATGCCCCGGCGTTAGGATGTTAAATGTAATGTTTTGGATGTGGCACAATTAGTATACACTATGGTCAGGGACAGAAAAGTTATCGAAGCACTGCTGATGTTCAGATTTGAGGAATGATCATGGCACGTTTTGGCATGATTGGTACTTAACGAAAAAGAAATCCAGAGCCAAAAGTCTGAGAGCACTAGTGAAATTGTTTTTATTAGGCTCTTTTTTAATTCATTACATAATTTCTTCGGCATAATTTGTATGAACGTTTAGCTTCTCAAATATAAATTTTGCAAAATTGATCAGTATTTGGTATGTTTCCCCCCTTTGCTGTATCTCCACAGTGCAAAATCTGATCCGTCTCATCCAGCATAATTCCACAATATTCCATCTTCTGTACCGAATGCTCGGCTTGGTCTTCAAGTTCCCCCATAAATGCTCGATGAGTTTTAGGTCAGATGATTATGGATTACAGTCCATGACAGATTTGTAATGTAGAACACTGTACTCAATTAAAAGTCAGACTCTCAGACTTGAGGCTCATGAGAAAGTCTCAGTCATTTTGCAAAATAAATCAACATAATGATTAAAAGATTCCAACCAACACGCTGCACAAGCAAAGGCTCACTCAATTATGGTCTAATCCAGAACAGGGCTGAAAACAGTGAGGACGGCTCTGCGCGGTACGTTTGTTGGCATGTACGCAGAGTTCAGAGGAAGCTTTCCGTTCCCTAGATCAGCCTGGAAGCGTGCTTCTGTGAAAACACGTCGCTCGTCTGTGCAAGAATGCTGATCTTGGATCTGTTTGGTCCGTGTACTCGCGTTCGTTGGGAGATGAAAGGTATGGACGATCCCCGATCGGCACTCTTACCCTGAGAAGTTTGTACAGCTGCGTGCCTGTGTGCTCGGCCTCACATCTTGCTAAAGCACTCCTTGGCATTGCCCCACACTTGGATTCCCTGTAGGCAAAAATCAGCGGTTTGGCAGAGATGACAATTAATTAGACATTAAAAGACCATGTGAACGCACCGCCTTTAGGCCAAACACAACGGCTCGACTGAACTGCGCCCAAAAACACGAACCGGCCTTTCTACGTTACTTTAATAAACCATCAGAGTGCACAAATCACTCCGAGCCGTCCAATATCCTGTTAGCACCGAGCGTTCACTCTGTCCAAAGGTGCGGGAAACGCTTTTCCCAAAACGCGCAACACTGCGAAACTGATCCGACACAGAGCCTACGATGCCGGCTCGAAACTTTTGAACGTGTTTGTTTTCGAATCAATCCACTGCCTGAACGAGTGTAAGGGTTTATAAAAAACTGGCGCAAACACAGATCGTCCAACAGAAACACAGCCCTCTGGACGAAGGACGGTTTTTCCCAACACGGTCATTCCGGCCGACGAAAGCTGCAAGCCATCCCCAATTTCCAAACCCCGCTTATTCCCCGGTCCGGGGGAATGCCACAGAGGTCCCCAGAGGCTAATACCAGAACTCCACTTTGTGCAAGGCAAGAGGGGTAGCCGCAGCCCACACCACCGAACCGGGTCGTTTTCCAACAGCTTGGCTACTCCAAAGCCACAGGAGCTGGTTCACATGCAGGTCCCTTTTTCCAAATGATCAAACCAAACACATTCCTGTAAAGGAACCGGCTCCAACTGACCTCCAGTTTCCTCTTCTTGGTTGAAAGCAAAACTGCAAGCAAAGAGACTCGGGTTTCACTTTTTTCCTCCAATCCTCCTTAAACACTCAAAAACCAACCACTTTTCGAGTTTTCAAACTTAGACCCCCGGCCTGGGTAACAACTAAATTATGGGGAGGTGTACTGGAAATGGGGACGTTATGCTGCAGTTTGTTTATATAATCTGATTTTTCCCCCCGATTTTTTTTTTTTTTTTACGGACTTGTTGTTGACGATCATGTCCTGCCGACCCCTGCGCTCTATAAAGATTACTCCAAACGGCACAAGAAACGTTAACCTAGCCACCAAGTTTCATAGGGGACAAGTAAAACCTGACTGCCAAAATGAAAGCTATAATTAGTTTATATTTACCAATATATTTTGGTTTTTGAAAACGAATTTAAAAATTTGGAAGATGAAGCGTATTAATGACCAAACCTGATCCCCAAAAGGTTTATCACCCTTTACGAATCTGGAAGCGCTGGAAAAGCCCAAACCGTCCCTCCCAGCCTCCTTAATGGATTCACATTCACAGCTTCGGCCTGAGAAAACGATGAATGTTAGTCCGCCTCAACACAAAAATGAGGAAGCGGGGGAAGTCCAGCGCGAACCCAGAGAAGCGCCCCGGGGGGACGCGCGAGGAGTTGACAGTTCTGGGCTGGAACTCAGCAGAGGAACAGATTACGAAGAGCGGCATCAATACAAATTTATATCCGCTAATTCAAAAAAACGGGGATTCCCCTAGAAGAACTTTGTGCTTTAGAACACCGGGATCCCCTCACTCCAGATTTTGGCTTCAAGTCGTGGGAATCTTTAGTAACTCCTGCCTTATAAACACCCCACCCATTTTTATAATTTGGCCTGAATGGAAATAAACTTTTCTTTTTAATAAATAAATTAAAACTTACCAATCGAATACATTGTGTTTATTTGTCTGTATAAATAAAAGTTATTGGTCCATTCTTCTTTTTCCCTTTCCTAGACTTTTTTTAAATGAACTGAAGGGCTTACCACGGGGGAACGAATAGAAATTGAGAACTATTTTACTACCACCAAAGAAGGCCTGATAAAAACAAATCGCTTTTTTTTCTGTCCTCCCAATCTTTAAAAAAATCCTAAACATACTGGGCCGATAACGTAACCTTGTGGTACAATCGCAATAATACCCTTGAGGTCGTGCTTTAACGTGAGATACTGGCAATATTATTGCTTAATTAGCAATGAAAAGAGAGAACTAGACCGATACCAACAGGGGTGTGGACGGGACAAATATTTCTGCAAACTCAAATGGTGCCTCAGTATTTTCATACACTGCATAGAAGTCTAAACTGTCCAAAAGAGTGCATTTGCTGACAGTGTCGGTTCCACAGTTAAAATAGAAACATCAAATAACTGAGAACAACAGTGGGACAGGTCAGTGTTCTACAAGCACTGATGCTACTGTGATAGTGTATCATGAGAACATCACTTTGTCTGTGAATATGAAGCATTCTGTACTCTAATAACCGAAGAATTTGCCCTTAAGGGATTTGGAATTTGGTTCGGACCCTATACTAGAGTTCACAGAGTGCATGGACCCCGAACATCACCCTGGCACTACAAGAGCCCTGCATTCCCTACCTCTTTTTGTACTTTTGCACTTTTTTTACTACATGAAAGCCACCCACCTTTTTTACACAATGGCTTTATCTTTGCATGATGGCAATAGCTTTGGGGGGGGGGGGGGGGGGGAGGGCTTTCTCTTGGAGGGTCGTGGTCTTTTCCCTTGCCCTCAAAATCTATGAATCTACTCGATGGTTTCTCCCACCAGCATTCCCTTTTTCTTTCACAACATCCCTACCACAGGAACAAAGCTCAATTTCAAGCTTCCATGCTGATTTCTTTTAAATTTAAAAGTTTTGATGGTTCAGGTCAGCGTTGATAAACATAACACAAACAAGCCCAGGCCTCCTTCCCAGCTTTGCAGTTAAAAATAATAAATAAAAAAACTTTTTAAGAACCTCACAAAATAATATTTTGGAACATTTTATAGGAGTTGTAATAAAAAACAGGTTTTTAAGGAAATATCCGTCATTGGAGGACCTGTACTCAATTCCACTCATAACCCAGGTTAATAAAGAAGACAATGGGCAAATCGGGGACCACTCCTCGCACTCTGCGTTTTCTGCTCTTCCTTCAAATCACCCGTTTCCCCTCCCCCCCCCCCCCCCCCCCCCCCCCCCCCCCCCCCCCCCCCCCCCCCGTCCCCCTCCTCGAATTCTGGGACTCCAGAGCACTGAGCTTAGCCCCCCCCCTCCCGCCTCAGGAGTCTTCCTGAAAAAACCAAAACAGCTACTGGTCTTTTTTCCCTTCAAGGGGAGAGGTCCGCACTGTCCCCCCTGCAGAGGATAAAGCAAACATTCCAATCAGACCCTGGAGGTCAGTTTGAGTGGAATGTTAAAGCGCTGTACAAAAGCTTTTACACAGCGCACATGGTAGAAGAATGAAAAGGAAAGAGCAGGGATCAAAAGCCGAGCTTATCCTGTTTTTTAAGGTTTAAGAAGGAAGAGTTTGGAGCCTAACCAAACACGAATTAACCCTAGATTAACTGGCAGAAAATCCAGTGTGGTCAGTAATTCTGAGCAATGAGCATGCCAATGCCAACCTGAGCTTATCAGAAATAATGGGAAACCTCCAGGTTTTGACATGACTCCGTCGGGTATATCCGGATTTCTCCCATTTCCCACAACCAGCCCGCAGAATAATGGGACAAACCTTCCAAATGGAAATATTAAATAATTGTCCAGATCCCAACGCCAAAAGAAAAATCAGACAACCGGGAAAAAAAAGAGGCCCAATAAAAAGCCAAGTCCTTTTAAATAGAACTTTTTCCATTCCAGGATGCCTATAAAAAAAAATAAAAAAAACACAGATCATATCCCATGGAAACAAAGACCCCAAATTCTTTAGAATACACTTTTCTGTGGCAACTTTTAATCCCGGGGGTTGCCCAAAATCCCCACATGAAAAATGCAATCACATTCATGTAAAAAAAAAAGCCAAAGTCTTTAGAATTAGAAACTTTTCCGTGGCTTGTTAAATTCCAGAAGTTTGCCCAGAATCCCCAACTAGAAAAAAAAAGCCATCAACTTGTCAAAAGGAAAAGAAGCCAAATAAAGCGCAAGTCTTTTAAAAATAGATTTCTGTTGGCACGTTTTCCATTCCAGGGGTTGCCAGATCCCCCACATGAAAAATACAATGTAAAAAATAAAAAAAAGAGGCAACCAAAAACTTTTAGAAAGACCTTCTGTTGGCATGTTTTTTATTTTTTTCCAGGTTGTTTCATATCTCTTTTTTAGGGGAAAAAAACATCACAGTTCAAAAGTAAAAAAGAAGCCAAATAAAAACAATAAAACCAAGTTCCCTTTTAGAATAAACGTCCGTGGCGCAGTTTAAATTAAAATTGCAGGGTTGCCCAATTACCCATGAAAAAAGCATCAAAGGTCAACAGAAAAAGAGGCCAAAGTCTTTAGAACAGACTTCCATGGCACATTTAATTCCAGGGTTGCCAGATCCCACAAGAAAAATACATCACAGTCAATGGAAAAAAGAGCCCAAAGTCTTTAGAAGAGACTTCCGTGGCACGTTTAATTCCAGGGTTGCCAGATCTCCCTAGAAAAAAACTTCACAGTCAAAAGGAAAAAGAAGCCAAATCTTTAGAATAGATTTCCATGGCGCATTTAATTCCAGAGTTGCCTAATTCCATATGAAAAATACTCCAGAGTCAATGGAAAAAAGAGGCCAAAGTCTTTAAAATAGATTTATGTGGTACTTTTAATTCCAGGGTTGCCAGATCCTACTTGAAAAATATATCACAGTCAATGGAAAAAGAGGCCAAAAAGCCAAGTCTTTAGACTAGGCATATCTGGCAACTGTGTCGGATTAGGAAATCGAGTAACTGGTATACATGCCCTCCATTTCTTAATCTGACTTCTAGATTGGAGTACGTGTATACATGACCAGTTGAATACTCAGTTAACTGCAGAAGTCAGAGTATGATCAAATTATTAGGTGCATATAAACACACTCAATGGCTTTGGGATTGGTGCTGAGGATTAAAGCCTACAGTGATCAACAGATGCTTTGTAGATCTGCTACAACACAGTGAGGGAAGGATGTTTGCAGTTTCAGCACTCGCATGTGTTTGTGGAGCTCATTGTTTTTTTGTTTTTTTATTTTTGTTTTTTTTTTTTTTTAGAAGCCAAATCTACATGAATAAGCAACTCGTTCTCAGAAGTTGTGTTCTGTGGTCTGAGGTAGAAGAAACAAACAGCTAGGATTTCGGCGGGAAGCCTATGATGCAGTGCTGACAGTGCTGGAGTCAGTGCAGACTTTTCTGGAAGTGAAAAGAGGCTCACCCCGGTAGCCAGCTCTTCCCGCTGCTGTTTCTTAGATGCCAGATCCTGGGCTGCCATCTCCAGTTCATACTGACAAAGCTCATGCTTCCTGCACACTGCCCTGCACAGACACGAAGCCAAGGCGACTAAGAAAGATGCACATCAACAGACAAAGCTACATTCATTTTCAGAAAATGTTCAAAAGTACGGGACGTCTGGTTTAAGACTGTTCTACTACGGCAAAATGAGAAACTGCTGCAACTACTGGCATCCAGCCTCAAGTGTAATTGGGCTTTTAAAGGGTACGTTTTGTTTTTGGATCCTGTTTAAATCAGTTTAGAGAGACACTGGTTGTGAGGGATCCTCTGTTCTTTAACTCAATATTCGATGCTGTTCAGCACAGACCAGCTCTGATGAATGTACACTGTTCAGTGTTTACCATTCAGCCCCCTAAAATCCCAATACAATCTGGACCCCGGAAACCTAACACCTAAGGGCCAAACAAATTTTCCGGAGCAGGCCTACAGCACCCCGGCTGGAGCAATACTTACTTTTGTCCATGCCGCCTCTGGGAGAACCATGATACAGGGCTTGTAATGCCGTTACTGTGCATCACAGAGATTAAGCTGATCCAAAGATTATATTTTGGTGCTCATATGATTACATCATCACTCTTCTTTTTCCAAAATCCCTAGTCTTGGTGCTTCCATGAATATCAATTGATAAGATCATCTTCCAAAACAAACAGAACAACAAAGTCTTTATCTCGACAATAGCAAGGCATCAGTAATTAGGAAACGTTTTCCCGTGGTTTAAAATGGCTTAAAAATAACTTGAAAACAGCAAACATCAAAACAGACTTGGTTTTTTGTTTTTGTAGTGCAGTAAAAAAAACCTTAAAAAGCCTCCTGTGTAGAAAAGGTATTCCCTTCACCTGGTTCCGGCGTAGTGCCTTCCCTCCTCTTCCAAGATATCAATCATCAACGAAGCCGCCATATCTGGACAGAGAAAATATTCCCAAAAACAGAACCTCCTCATGGAAAATGCTCTTATTTGAGTACAGTCCATAATAAAAGATAAACCTTTTTTTTTTTCTTTTTTTTTTTTTTTTGTCAATATTGCACATCCTTCGTCCACAGTAGATTAGCTCCAAAGCCCACACCCCCTACTACTCTGATAAAATAAATACATTTTTTTGAATCCCAAAGACCCCTTTGGCATAGTGTTTACAACACAATTCAGTATTCAAACTAAATGTTTGGAACGGTGGTAAATGTGAGCCTAAGGTGTTTCAGGCCTTCTATTTTAATTATGGCCACTTGTAGAAAGAAATAAAAAATCGATTTTTTGAATTACAGAAACCGCCTGGCAAGCAAAATATATAATCATATATTTACCGTTCTAGGTAACCTTCCAACTATGAGAGACAAATGAGACAAAGGAAAATCCGGAAATCACATTGTATGATTTTTAAATAAAAGAAATTTAATTTTTAAATCCCATGGTGGAAAATAAGTATTTTTGGGTCACCCACAAACAGCAAGGAGTTCCTTGGGCTTCTCACAGACCCTGTAACTCTTCCTTTCTTTTAAGAAGATCCCTTTCCTGTCCCCTTCCACTCGTTAACCTGTATTAATGGCAAACCTGTTTTGGTTTTTGACCTCATTATCTGTATAAAAGAACACCTTGTCCCCACAGCCCTCAAACAGTCACCATGGCCAAGACCAAAGAGCTTGTCAAAAAAAAACAAACACCATGAAGAAAAAACTGTAGAAACCTGCCACCAGGGCTGGGGGAAGAGTGAATCTACAATAGGCAAAGCCAGGAAGCAGGTTGGTGTGAATAAATCAACGGTGGGATCAATTGTACGAAAAATTGGAAGAATACAAAGAACCATTGATAAAATCTCGCCTCAAATACTGGGGCTCCCAAACGCCAAGATTCTCATCCCCGTTGGGGTCCAAAATGATTATGGAACGGTCCCCAGCAAAAATCCCCAGGAAACTTACAACGGAGGACCTGATGTGACCTGCAGAGAGCTGGGACAAAGTAACAAAGGGCTAATTACCATCAGTAACACACTAACGCCGATAGGGACTCCCAGAATCCTGCAGTGCCAGTTGAAGCCGGCCCTTGCCTTAAGCAGGAACAAATGTCCAGGAACCCGTCCGGAAGTTTTGCCAGAGAAGCATAAATGGAATGTATCCCGAAATAGATTGGGAGAATATCATGTGGTCAGATGAAACCAAATGAACCAAAATATAACTTTTTGGTAAAACTCAACCTTGAGGAAAATGATGCTAAGTTTGCATCCCAAGAAACACCATAACCCTACTTGTGAAGGATTTGGGGTGGAAACGTCATGCTTTGGGGCTGTTTTTTCGTTTTGGATCTGGTCGGCGGTGTACTAGTCTTCATCTAGGTGGACAGGACCGACGGATCCGGTGTTAAGGAAGAAAATGAACGGGGCCAAGGTTATCAATGTTGATTTTTAAAAAAGCCCAAAAACAAAAACATCCAGTGAGAGCATTGGAAAGATGGAACATGGCCTGGGTGCCCGACCTCCCTTCCCAGCAATGACCACATGAAAATCCCGAACACAAAAAAATCCAACACACACCGCCTCGGATCCCCAAACGGAAGGAAGTGGCTCCCCATAAAAAAGCCATTTCAAGGGTTCCTGGAGGTGGCCCTAGCCAATCTCCGCAGATGCCCTGTTTGGTTGTCAAGCGATGGGTTGTCTCTCTCCTCCTCAACTCATTTGTGGTTGTCAGGGAGTTTTCCCAAGTCCGTGTTGTGGGATCACCCTAAGAGGGTTCAGAAGAGATTTTGCTTGTGTTGTTCTAACAACTCACTCAATACATCGAGTACGCTCTGGGTGGCTCTAGAGGAGATCGGCATGGAGGAATTGTGCGCAAAACACACACAACACAAAATCCTTAACTCAGAATGATCACACAGATTAGCGTGAAAAAGTGTGTGCCAACCGTGGTGAAGACTTTACAGGAAACGTTTGACTCTGTCCTTGCCAACAAAGGTTTACAAAGTATTGAGTTTGAACCTTTTTTTAATAAATTGACCAATACGTATTTCCTTTCCCAACCATAATTTGCAATTAAATAATTTCTTTTAAAAATCTACTGCAAAGGTATGAAGTGTCTGGATTTGTCCACACTCGCATTTTTTTCTCAGAATAAGTGGGTTAATAGACTGTCGAGAAAAAAAAGAAGCCACATCATAGATTGAGTGTACCTATGATTGAAAATTACAGACCTCTCTCATCTTTCCTAAGTAGGAGGAACCTTGCAAAACAAACAGTGGCTGACTAAAATTACTTTTTTTTTGCCCCAACTGTTAATTAACCCACACACACACCACCACACCAACACACACACAACACATAATTACACTGTAATATACACTTCCCCATATATAATTAACCAGCATCAATCAAATAAATTGAGGCAAATAAATGACATTCATAAACTGTTTTTCAACCATCAAATGGAATGTTTTGGCACCGAAAAACACGCCTTCAACCACCTGCACGTCATTTTTGTGTTATTTTTTATTTTCCTGTACAAATTGTTTTCAGATTCTCTCTTCCATTAGAGCAGGGGACTCAAACACTAAGCTAATGTATTAACTAGGGTACAGGACAGGGCAGTTAGAACAGCACTGTACGTCCGTAGTCACATCAGAGTGACATTTACACGAGTCTGACTGATTGCTGGGAAAAATGCAGAAACATGATCCACAGAGTCTCAGCCAGCCATCGAGAGGGGTCTGATGTCTAAATCAGAAACTGACTGGCAGCTGTCAGGGTTCTGCAACAGCACGTCTGAAACCAAGTAACCTCTGACCCTGCAGCTGAGTGCAGGACTCTGGGAACTGTATAAACTGAGGCAGTACAGACAAACAGACAAGAGCCAGGACATATTCAGAGTCAAACAAACACCAGGAACGAGCAAATCATTTGTTTGTAAAAGGATGCAACAAAAAGCTGCTTCATGGGTTTCTAAGATGCTGAAACAAGTAAAGGTTGTTGTCGTGAAGGCCAAACGCGAAACTTTAAACCTCCTTCCAGGGTCCCCTAACATATTACAAAGTGCTTGGGAGGGCCCGTTCCCCCCCGGAAACCAGAGAGCTTTTCAAATCCAATCTAACAAATGTGTTTTTACCAGGCCTTCGATGGAGGATCAGGGCCAGCGTGCTGGCCGGCCATCATGGCCCAAAACACCTTTCATTTTCAGGGTCCCCTCAAAATTGAATGAGGGTTTCCCTCCGGGGGGTAAACAGGATAGGCTTGTCCCATAAGGGTTGTTGTGGGTTTGGGGTATGGGGTCCCCTGGGGAATACATTCAAAACACAAGCCGGCCGCTAAATTCCTTTAAAGATGCATTAGAATAACTCATAAAAGGTTGGAGAAAGGTCCATTATTGGGGAAAGCCTGGTGGTGTGTGTGTGCAGAGGTTAACTCACGGGGGGGCATGCCATGTGGTTTTGTCCTGCACTTTTTGTAGTCCATCCCTCCCATCCTCTGTCTCTCAATTTTAAAGCGGCTCATCCACTCACTGAACAGAACAAGAACAAATTTTTACTCAAGCACTCATCTGCTGGCATCAAATGGAAATCGGTTTCAAAGGAACTCTCCCCTGCACACACCAAATCCACAGAGAAGACGCTCCAATCCTGTTTACAATAAACATGTGTTTAGATTTAAGCAAGAATACACTCCGAAAGTCCATGCTTTTTTTAAATAAAAAACAAATAAAAAAAAAAAAAAAAAAAAAAGTTATTTAAAAAAAAAAATTAATTAGCTTTAAACAAAAAAAAATTTAAAAAAATTAAAAAAAAAATCCCCCCCCCCCCCCCCCTTCCCCCTTCCTCCCCCCTTCACGGGCGCTCTTGGCCCCGGTTTGTTCCTGGGGGCGGGGTCCGTCGGCCGATCGAACACCGTTGCCAAGATCCTCCCAGTAAAAGCAACGACCCTGCATGGGGTAGGAACGACGGCAATGATAATGAGACCACAGTAGAGTTTTAAGATAAAGAGGGAACGGAAAAAGAAAAAAGCGATTTTGTTTTTAATTTCAGCCTTTCCCGCGAGGGTAAAATAGTTCGCATTCTAAACTAATCCCGTTCCCCCGTGGCCTTAGAAGTCCTTTCAGTCCATTAAAGCGAGGAAACAAGAATGACCAATAAAAAACCTTATTAGAAACAGAACATAAAAACACAAATATATCGAGTGGTTAAGTTTGTAATTTTTTGATTACATTCAGCAAAAATTAAAAGGGTGGGTTTAGAATATAAGCCCATGCCTGTTACTAAGACCACTTATTGTACCAACCGAAAGCAAATCGGAGTGAGTTCCCCGGTGGTTCTAATTTCTAAAGCAAAGTCTTAAGTCTAAGGATCCCCCCCCACCGTTTTGATTGGCCGATTATAAAATTTGTAAAATGAATTGAAGCGCCTTTAAATGTTGAAATCTTTAATCTAATTAGTCCAGAAAAATGTAACTACTAATGGAGCAATCAAGGAAGCTTTTCTCCTGTTCTTGGGTTTTTAAGCCCTGGACTTAAACAGGTATCATACCTGTCCAATTGAAGCCTCCCCGATCCCAGGCCGCGATGGTGTTTTAATGGAGAACGCCGAGTTTAACCTCCAGCCCAAAACGGACCGTCTTTGGTTGTTTGTGTAGTGGGATGAAGCTGATTTCATCAGTTTGGTGATGGACTTAAAAAAAAAAACTGATCTTCAGTCGAGCCCCTGTGGAATCCATTAAGAGCCCTGAAAATGTTTTGATTTACTTTGACTTCCAATCCATTCTTCCCCAAATTTTAAAAATTGTTTTTAAATTAATTTATTTGATATATATATCTACATATCTATATATATCTATATATATATTAAATATATATATATATATATAATATATATATATATATATATATAAATAAACTCAATATAGTTTATAAACACATTCTAGCCTTTTCCATTTCGGCAAAAGTTGTTTTACAGCTCATTATAATTAAATAAAACTTGGCTGCTTTTTAGGGGGCGGGCCCATCCCGTTGCTTGTTTATGCCACGCAATAATACTTATAGAGCACCGGTCAGAGTGCCCTTATAGTTTAATAAAGTTCGCTGGGGAAAGATGTCTCTTCGCCAATCAGATTGGCGGGGTCCCCGGAACTCAACTGTAATAAAATGCATATAACCACAACACGTCCCCTCCCATATTGCTGTATAAGTAGTGCCTGAGGCGATACGACCCCCTCCCACTCAATTTTTCACAAAAATTTTCAATTCAAAACGATTCATTGAAACACTTTTTAACCTCGATTATGATTAAAACGGATTATTGTTGTGTTTTTGTCCTCAGATGGTCACTACAAAAAGTTTTTTTTTTTATTGTAAATATGCTCAAATAGTAAAACTGGAAATGAAAAAGAGAGCATATCGTTGTGATTTTAAAATAACTGGTGAAACAGAGATGAACTAATTTGTGGGGCCATATTTGAATATTCAACCAAGTGAAATCCTTTGTGATTTAGCAGGACATTTTGTAGCGTTTGGGAACATACTAAAGAGTAATTAAGAAAATAATGAAATGATCGACAACACGAGCAGATTTACATCGGTTTAAGGTTCCAAAATATTGGTTTACGAAATAAAACAATTAACTACGTACATAGTTGTTGCCATTGTAATATCTAGGAATAATGACAAGAAAAAGCAAACTGGGAAGAAAACCTACCTAACACATAAAAAAAAAAAAACAACTCGGCCCCCCATAATTCCCCCCCCATGCACCTTGTAGAAAAAAACCCCGTACCAAGACGTCAGCCACTCTCTGAAGAAAAGGAATGTTTTTTTTTTTTTTTACTATTAAAACACAATGAACACAAAGTTTTTTTTTTTTTAAACCCACAAAATAACACCCGAAATAGTTTAAAAAAACCCTTTCCCTTTAACATTCATTTTCTAATCTGCTTAAAAATCCTGTTCAGGTTTCGCGGAAAGAAGCCGGTGCCTAGCCGGCGACAACAGGGTGCAAGTTCTCCATCATAAGGATCCATAGGGGCCCATCACAAGGCCACAGCACAACCACACATGGGGTCTGAGGGGAGGGACGCCCTTGCAATGGACTGGACGCCCCTTCCAAGGGTGCATTTCCGCCTTTGCACCCAGAGAGCACAGGGATAAACCTCAGGAACATAGGGATATGTTTATTTTATTTGAGGAATTTTTGTAGACAATGTTTTTTAAACAGTTACACAGGTTCCTTTTTTAATGGGCAAGGGACAGTTTTTAGTTCATTTTCGGACTTTTCTTTAAAAAAATCGTTTTTGGTTCCTTTTTCCTTAGGCTTTAAATAAAGTCCTTTTCAGTTTTACACATTTAAAGGAATTCCTTTTATTGAAAATTTTAGGTGTTGTTTTCCTTCCTTTTTTTTTTGGTATTTGGTTGCATTCAATAGGTACTTGGCATGGTCAAAAACTTAGGGGTGGTTTCTTCTTTCTGCCTTTTTTTTATTAAGGGCAATTAGGGATAATTATAAAACCCTTTGTTTTAAACCCAGGAAACAGTGTTTTTGCCAATACAGCAATTGTTTCATTTCCACAAAGAATGCCCCAATTTTGGATACAGAAAAAAAGCATACCCAAGGGAAAAAATTTCCAATTAACGTAACACAATTTCAGTGGTTTCGTAATAACTTTCTAATTCTTTGTGATTGCGTGTGTATTAATATTAAAAATCTTTTCCATATTGCAGTGGGGAAGCGAAGCCTTTCCCAGGAACACTGGTTGCAAGACCCAGAAGTCCAGGTCTGATTGCTGATACTTTCAGAACTGGTTTATCAACTGAACTCTGGTCTGATAGCAGCTTCCCCCCAAATGACAGAACGTGCACCAATGGCTCTTAAACAAATGTACCTTAGGGTCTCCCAACAACAAGACCCCATCGCCCTTTCCAATGAATCCCCAATGAAATCGTGTTTTATCCTTTCTTTCCTAATCTTTCATGGACCTTTTGTTGGCTCACATAAACCACGTCATTTACTTACGGTCGGTCGGAGTTTTTCTTTTAGCCAAACCTGGAGGATTTGAAACTCCAAACCCCAAAGTAAAGAGGACATTCCTGGTTGTCCATCTTGTTTTTGGCAATACACTGCGACTCTGTTTTATCCTTCATGGCTCCCCCCTGTCATGGTGGGCTTTACAGCCAACAATCCTGTCAAAAGGACTGTTAAAGTGACCCGCTTTGTAGCCTTCGTCTTTTAGAGCGAACGTCAGTTGGTGGCTGGTTTTTCAAACTAACTGCAATTACTCTGTGAAGGGACTGTTGTTACTCCCAGCTGGGCCTTTCTTTTTTTTTTTTGTTTTTTTTTTTTTTTTGTTTTTTCGTTTTTCTTTTCCCCCTCCTACTGTGTACTCAAGCTGGCCTTTTTCGTTTTCTCGAGTGTACATGTGGGAATTTTCTTTCACGCCAGGGAACATGTGTGCACAGTTACACCGCAGGCTTGCCAATCACTATCTCAGTGCAAAAATAACACTGGTGGTCAGGACCAATGACACTGCAGCGATAATGCTGTCAAATCGCCGGGGTCTAGCAACGAGGCAATGTGATTTAAAAAGCCCTGTTTTTATAGTGAACATGTGTGAGCCAGTGTGTGAAAGAATGCTCCAGCTGTTCGGACTCACGGCTCGCACACGCAGCAGCTGCGATATAACAGACTGGAGCTCGTCCCCATAGTGCTTCATCTCTGCAAACCTCCTGAGAGAGAGGGAGAGAGAGAGAGAGAGAGAGACAGAGAGCGCGAGAGAGAGAGAGAGAGAGAGAGAGAGACACACAGTGAGAGAGAGAGAGAGAGAGAGAGAGAGCGCGCGAGAGGGAGAGAGACGGACAGAGAGAGACGGACAGAGAGAGGGAGAGAGAGAGAGAGAGAGAGAGAGAGAGAGAGAAAGAGAGACAGAGCGAGAGAGAGAGAGACGGACAGAGAGAGACAGAGCGAGAGAGGGAGGGAGGGAGAGAGAGAAAGAGAGACGGACAGAGAGAGACAGAGAGAGAGAGAGAGAGAGAGAGACAGAGAGAGAGAGAGACACACAAAGACCACTGATCACTGTACGGTGTAAATCTGAATGACAATAGAAAGTCTGTCTGTCTGTCAACGCAGAAATTAGAACAGGCACCGATTCGAACTTTTGTCGTCTCTGGGTAAGAGTCCATCCGCCAAACAACTAAATCTAAATGCAAATACTGAGCAAGTTATCTATCTAAATGCTACTAAATGCTTTTTTGACCTTAAGTCTTCTATGACGTTGGCTACACAGGGCACCCTGTACAATCCTAAGTGAAAGCTGCTATTTATTCATTATATATTTCGTATTTCTGGGCTTTGCTTCTCAGAAAACTGTACCCAAGTCAAACAGAACATGACTTACTTATCAGGATTCTTCACCCTGAATGTTGCACTTAAAGCCTTCAGCCTCGAATCTGCCTGTGAAAGTGGAAAACGTTCAGTTTTAACATTTGAGAGTATTTGACCAAAGGGATGTGAAACACACAGAAAAGTTCTAGTTCGAACCTGCTCTCGTTGGTTTGAACTAGAGAGCTCACCCTGATTTCCTGTAGTTGTTTATATAATCTTGCATGAACTGAAAACATTTCTCACAGCAGCAGCTCTTTAACCGTCTACGTATTAAACTTCACATCACTCCTGATGATTAAACTAGTAATGAGGTCGAGCAGAGCCTCGGAACGGCCGAGATGGTAATGTTAATGAAATAAACATACCTTAGCCTGAAACCCAGTCTCAAACACCACTTCCTTCCATCCCTGCTCCTGTGGGGCACAAAGATAAGGTCTTGTCACTGACAAGGTTGAAGATGAACACATTTGTTTTACTTGTTTACTTCTTTATATAGCGTCACACCAGCATAATAAAGCCACTAGTCATACACACTCACACAGGCAATTCAGAGCTCCAATTAACCCAACAGAACAAGACACTTGGCCTGTAAATGGTATCAATGGTAAGTCACTCTCTATAAGGGAAACTGCTAAATGACTAAACATTGGTGATAACTGACCAAACCTTGAACATTTCAATCATACCTCAATGAGGAAAGAGTAAAAGATCTTGTCACTGGACAGAACGGAGTGGGAGGCGACTCGGAGCAGGAAGTTCTCCAGCCCAACCCTCCGTCTCTCCACAAAGTCTGGATCCATGTTGTCTGCGGACAGCTTGTGCCACACAAATTCGGCCTGCGACAAGACGAACACAGTCAAACACAACCTCACAAGTACCTCCGATAAGGGACGGAAAAATGTCTCCTATATCTGTCCAGTGGAGCTGCAGCTTTTTCACCTTTACTAAAGTTTGAAAGTTAGTCATGTTCCGTATTCCCAATACACTGCCTAACAGCTGGCCACGAGGTTCACCATGAACCCCTAAGTCGTTTGTCCAGTCAGGGTTAACCTTTCGTGCTATTAAAACATCGGATACACAAACAGACACCCAGAGACTCGCAGGCTTCAGTGAGTGTCTATTAGCTCGGTGTCTCGCTGTTCATCGAAAGCTGTTTGAGTTTAACAAACGAATATCCGCTTAAAAAAATACAATACAACCACATTTCATCGTAGCATTTCAGGGGAATTCACTTCACTCACCCGTTTCTCAGGCAAAGGCGGGACCACTACAAACGAGTAGGTGACTAACAAGTAGTTTCTGAGAAGCTCAAACTCGCTGTAGCGCCTCCACAGGGCGTTCAGGGCAACGCTGGACCCCTCAGAAGCACCATCCACTGGCCTTGTAAATGAAATGCACAACAGAGACGAGTTTAGCCAGTGGAATATGATGTTGAATAAAGTAACATTAATATCTTCACAGCATTTGACTAGAGATGCTAAAATGGACAATGAGACATGACCTTTCATTCTCTACAAAGTTCTCTTTTGCTACACTGACAAACTAAAGCAGAAAAACAAACAAAGTCTCTAACCTTACATCACAATAGGTCTGATCTTATAAACACAATCCCAATGTATAGATAAGCAAAAAACAAAAACAGCAAATCAAAGTTCAATCCTATACTTCTGCAATGCCCCATGTACAACAATACAACAAAACCAAATTGAACATGAAAGGATTATTCAGTAATATCTCACCATTCTAGAAATAAAGCTAAATATTGACAGTAAAACAACAAGAACATTGGCAATAACAGCTAGGCCCCTGTTATTTAAAACAAACAAATCAAATGCAGCATAACGAATCTCTACAGAATAAAATAAACACTGAATTATACAGATGTTTTATGAGCACAGAAAGTGAAGTTTTTGAGCTAACCTCCCAATAGGTCTGACCTTATAAACACAACAGAGTCCTAATGGAAATGTAAAACAAAAACAAGGAAAGCAAATCAAAGTTAATACAAGCCCACAGATTTCAGAATGAGCTGCTTACAATGGCTTATGAATGCTGGTTACATACTTATCATCAAAACTTGTTAACAAGCAATTAAAAACAACATACTGCCAAAAGCCAAAAGAGGAGAGGACAACAAGAGAGGGACAGATGTCAGAAACAAGAGTTCAAAGATCCAGAGGCCTCCAGGGAGGAAATAATAGCAGATAATGGGCTGAGAGCCAGTAACCCTTACTAGAAAAGTATAGGCCTTTGGGTCATTCTCAAGAACCCAGATATAATCAGGCTGCTCTCACTCTGCCTGGGACCGAAAAAAATTCAGGATGTGTGCGCCCATGCATTTGCATAATAAGCCTCGCCGAGATCTTTAACAAAACGTGTTTACTTTCACGGAGCAGAAACAATGAGGCTCTGTGTACCGAATTCTGCATTTACTCTTGTTTGCGGTGGTATTCTGTTTGTTATAAATGAACCAAACATCCTCCAGCCACTTCTGAATATTCACCTCATATCTGATGCCAAACCAGATCATATTAACCAATCTGTGAGTCAAATGTCGAGTCCCAAGATTTCACTTTCATCAGATCACGGGTGGAATTGAGAGAGAGAAACATAAGTCAGCCATAAGCACAGATATGCTCGAAATTTGTTAGGATTACATCCTTTCTGAACGCATTAACCGTATGAGCATGAAACCCTTTTATTAAAAGGATTGCGTTAATATGTGTTGTTCTATAAAGTAATCACATCTCGCCAGAAATCCTCACATGGGTCAGTGTGTTTGTACACCCTCCCAAATCCTTGCTTCTACATTCTTCTCACACCCTGTGTGTGAAATAAGTCGCTCATTCAAACCACGCAAACACACACACAGATGCAGTGGACTTTTTTAATGTTCGCCTGACATAATAGATAACACATCAGAAGAAAAACTGCTCTGACAGTTACTGTAGACAGACAGATGGGTGGAGCCACAATCACACACATAACACACTTTAAACTATTTCTAATAACATATTTTGGAACAGGATTAAATGTAAAACTGTTATTTTGGAAACATCTCAAAATTTGGCAGTATTTACCTTCATGTTTTTAAGAAGAGACAGACATACTTTGACATTTTGACCAATGAATATTTTTCAGTGTATTGATTCCTCTAACCTGTCCCGCATTTCCTTATTCACGCCTATTTAAACCCCTTGTCTGATATGGTCAAACGTTTGTTCGCTGTCTTTGATCCTATTCACCCTCTCACTCTCTCTCCCAGCCTGCTGACAATGTTTTCAGTCGAAAAATTTGTTTACTTTTTGTCTCTTTCAGCTGAAAACAAAAAAGCGCTGTTTTTTTTTAAGAACAAAACTTCAACCAAAACAGATTTCAGTTGAACAAAGAGACATTAGACAAGTCATCTGTAACCCCTGTTCATCAATAATAAATATATTATTGATCAATAATAAATGTACATTTGTTGTGTGTCATTCAAAAAACACAAACATGAAAGAAAAAAAAAACCTTTCCATCTTCAGCTGTGTTTACAAAACTGTGGTTTCACTTTCACTCAAGAAATGCTCTATTTTGGTTTTATTTACATATTTATTTTTTGCTATAGTAACCAAAAAGCAACTGAAATCAGATAATCACCCAGAAGAATCCAGATCTGTAACGAAAATGATCAACATGGAACTGAGGAAAAACATTCCAGATTTATAGGACCCTACAAAAATGAACCCAACATTCACATCACTAGAACACAAAGAAAATCTCCAAACGTGATTATGAACATGTTTCACGTAGCTACAAGATGTACACAACTGAGATGGAGGATGGCTGAGCAAACTGCTGACACAGCAGCCCTGTCTAACGTGGCATATCTCGGTTTTTAGCACAGTCTTGGGCTAGAAAGAAACCGATACGGAGACCATAAGAGAGCGAGAGAGAACCCTTTGCTGGCGGTAGCACATGCCTATATGCTGGGGCCTGTATAGCGCTGCAGAGCCAGACCACAAGCAGTGGAAGGTCTGACTTGCACTCAGAAGACGATCTTTGGAAACACTACAGCGCTGTGGGCATTCTGTAGCTGGAAGCCTCTACACCCCGGTGTTATGTTTTCACACTTTAGCTGCGGTTCTAGATTGGCTTTATGCCAGCCTGTGGTTTCTCCAGAAACCTATAGCGATGTTTTCCCCCGTTGGTTTTGTACAAGTATCTACAAAAATCTCAATGCAAACAGACGACTAGGCTGAACTACGTAACATTTTTGCTTTACTCACGAGATGAAAACTACTTATTGAGAATCCTGCCTTGCAAGCACATTCGCTAATTCCTAAAGTAATTCTCTTGATTGTAAAGCACTGTTTGATAGTTTAACTGCACTGCTTCAGAGCCGTTATGGACAATTTCCATTCTCAACTCGGTGCCCAAACTGCAGATTTAGTTATTGCTTGAAACCTGATTTAAATTGCTTTGAACACGTGAAGGCGTGCTAATAACAAGATTAACAGCTCAATCAGAATAATCTCATGGAGTTCAGTTTCTATCCAATTAAATGAGGTGGGTAATCCTTGAAAACATCATTAAGCAGGAGAATAATAGCCACGTGAACTTCTGGATCTGATTACATTTCTAATCTTGCACGAATTCCAGTTCACCCCCTGTTTATGACCTCCTCAGACTCCTTAAATACAAGAGATAAACTTGTGAAAAACTCATGAACACACAAGACTGTGGTAGCCTAGCAGTTAAGGTACTGGACGATGAACCAGTAGCTCCATGGTTTGGCTCCAAGGTTTTGGTGCATCTCTGGCACGACCGAACAGCTATAGCCCCACACAGTATATCAGATATTCTCTGATTTCCTGACCATACTGGTTCTGGGTGTGGCTAACCTTCGTCTTCTGTTTTATTTACCACACAACAGAGCTGCACCCAGTGCAGAAGTGTGTAATGAACATCAACAAAGAAACAGGAAGATCATGGGAAATAGATTCGATTTGACAGAGGTTACAAGCGATTCGTTTTCCAGTTTTTAAACATAGTGATATTTTACACTGGGAAGCCAAGGTGAATAAAGGGAAATCTACCTTGTTTCAATGAGATATACAGTGTAAGTTTCCTGCATGCCAACTGCGTTCTTTCCAGTCCTCTTCTCTGCCTCGGCGACACTTATCTCCATTTTTTTCAAAAGAGTTGCCCCTTTCTCACCCATCTGCAGCAAGAAAGAAACTCAGCATGAGTAATATGTCAGATTAAATAGAGTGAGTAAGGAAGAAATGTGTGCATACGTGTTTTTCGAATTAAAAAAAATATATTAGTAATTACAGTGTTCCTGAGCTAAATGCTTAACCTGTAATTTTGTCTCATTACTGCAAAGAGGTTGTTAAACAACGCAGGATCGTCCAACACATTGCATCAGTAAAGCCAGAAGTGGACAAACATTCAAAACCCTGCCCCAAGAAGGTTTTCTGAGCTTATCATGACAATGTCATATTGATATTTCATTTCTCTCGTTACAGATACGGGATAGCTGCGACTCTTTATAGTGACCACCCGCCATGTTACCTGACATCACACAACTCACACATGAAAGACAGTTTATAAAAGCAGGCCACTGATACAGCTTTTGTTTATCGTGTGCAGACCTCTTGGTCAGTGTGAGGATTATGCCAGAGTTGAAATGGCTTACACTGGAAGTATCAGTGTTACTCTGTTTGTTTGTTTGAGTTCTCATTTGACATTTTCTATCAGAGATGGGAAGTTGCTTCATGTCAGTCCAAGTCAAATCACAAGTCTCTGCCATACGAGTCCCAAGTCGGTTTCTGGCTGCGTGCTTCTCGAGTCGAGTCAGAGGCGAATTGCAAGTCTCTGGATTGTGAGTCCGTGAATCGGGTCGTAAATATTCTGGCATTTGAATCCGAGTCTGGTCAAGAGCCTCTGCCGTGCACGTCCCAAGTCAGGTCTCAGACGTGCAAGACAGAGTCAAGTTTTGACCCTGTGGGACCAAGTCGAGTCTCAGGTGTGCAAGTTTGAGGAGTAGCGAGTAGTGGTCAACCGATATGGGTTTTTCAACGGGCGACGCCGATATTTAGAGAGCAAGGTGGCAGATATATTATGCCGACATCACTATTTTTTTTATAAAACAATAAATAATAAATAACACAAAATTGTGGAACTTAAATTAACATACAGTATTTAAGCCATAAATGCACTGTCTCTGTTTGCACAGCTTGTTTTAAATAGAAGTTGCATTGCTCTTAACAACAACATAAATTAACATAACAGCATCTTCCACTTTTGGGGGGGGGAACAAAAATGTGTAAATAGTTGCAAATAAAGAAATGTAGAGCACATGGAAGCAGCATCTTTAAGTTTTCAATCCAAGTTCCAGTTAAGAGCAGCAAAATGCTGGTTTTCATCTTCTCATAAATGGTCCCACCATCACAAAGTTTCTCTGCATTTACTCCATTTTTGAATACATGCCTCCTAAGCGCAGATATCGGCCAATACCGATTTCTTAAAATCGGCATTAATCAGCCCGATTAATCGGTCTATCACTGGTATTCTCATCAGTGTGAGTCCTTAGTTAAGTCTCTGGTGTCCGAGTCCAAGTCGAGTTTTGGCCGTGTGAGTCTCTGTCCCACATCTGGTTTGTACTTATAAGAAATGGAAGTCATTTAACAGAATGCATCCTGCTCATAAGTTGCATTTTCTGCAAAATTTAAGGAAACATGATCCGTTTCTTTGTTGTTGTATATGGAAAATAATGACAGATGTTGAACTACTTCCATAAATAAAAGTCTCCTTTTCCCCCTATGAAGCTGTACTTATCTCTTGCTGAAATGGCTCCTTTTACCCAACGGCTCCAATCCTTAAAAACAGCAAAATGACTTATTGGTGGCTTTCAAACTGTAAACCTGTTTATAATCCTTTAATACTGCACTATGTAGTAAACAGAGTCCAGTTTGGGACACTCCCGCTGGGTGGAACTCTTCCTATGTCAGATCACGTGATGTTTGATCAACAGTAAATCACTACCTGCACTATTAGGTTCATTAAAAGACAAATTTTAGTGATAAACATTAAATATAAAGAATAGTTATTTAACTGAGGATGAATTTATCACTTCAGCACGGAGTGAGAAAGATGTTTATTAGTTAGCAAGCAGGCTAACTAAACGCTGTGTTTTGACAGCACAGATAATGGCTCGGTTATTAGAGTGAAACTAGAAGAACTGCCAGAACCAATTCGACAACATTTACTTTACAGCTTTCATTCACAACTGAGGCTATTTAATATAGAAGTACGATTATTAGCTCCGGAACTAAGCTAAGTCCTCAAAGCTAACGCTGTCATTTCAGCACTACAGGAAGCGCCACGTTCCTCTCGCTTAAACTGACTCCAGAAACGCATTAAGAGTATTGTTTAAAGTAATAATCCGATTTTTACCGTCGTTTCCATGTTGTTTTCCGAGTCTGAAGGACTCAGGTCTGTGTTTCCAATCACCGCCGCCTCTGTACTTCCAGTTTCCTCCGCCATCATCCTGACTGAGCTGAAGCTGAGCACTGCGCATGCGCACTTCAACTTCACCTTTTTACTCCGTGTACACGTCTTTGTATATATAAAGTGGGGTTAAAAAGTATTTAGTCAGCCACTGATTGTGCAAGTTCTCCTACTTAGAAAGATGAGAGAGGTCTGTAATTTTCATCATAGGTACATTTCAGCTACGAGACACAAAATGAGAAAAGAAAAATCCAGGAAATCACACTGTAGGATTAAAAAAAAAATTAATTGTAAACTATGGTGGAAAATAAGTATTTGGTCAATAACAAACGTTCAACTCAATACTTTGTAACATAACCTTTGTTGGCAATGACAGAAGTCAAACATTTCCTGTAAGTCTTCACCAGGTTGGCACACACTGGGTGAATCCCATTTCAGGGGCTGCATTCTTCTAGATGGTCTATGAAGGCGTGTGCTTGGAAGGCTGGGTAGAGAGCGGCAAAGGCCGAACCGAAATGAGACGGTCTACTCGGCATTGGATTTCCTGTTTGCGTCACTGAACCACCGGACCGACCGTATCACAAAACAGCAATAATTGTTATAACAATGGAGCCAGAAATCTTGAGTTTACTTTATTTGCTGTTTTTGTTTTTTTCAATTATTGGAGGAGACGCTTCACTGCAGGTGCTGGCATTCATTTTCCCTCAAGCAGTTCTCCGTTTGCTCCTTGCTCCCTAAAACAAAACAAAAAAATGTTGTGCTTTTGCTTCTTAACATTTACCTGTTCGAGTTTTTAAATCCTTACATTTAAATAACGTATATTCCTCAGCCAATGGTTCCGATACCACTAAGTTCCCCTCAGGCGCAATGCACCTCGGGATATGGTAGGTCGCGAAGGATACATCGGATGTATCCTTCATTTTGAGGGAAAAGAAGGACGCATTTGTCGGCCGCATACGAAGGAGCCTTCGGAACGGGACAGCCTAGGCGCGGCGCTAGGCGCGGGCGCGGCGCAATCGGTCTTCAAATGCAGCCTTTGAAGGACGCAGCCCCTGAAATGGGATTCACCACTGTAGCTGGTATTTTGGACCATTCCTCCATGCAGATCTGCTCTAGAGCAGTGATGTTTTGGGGCAACATGGACTTTCAACTCCCTCTACAAATTTTCTATTTTTACAGAGCCACTCCTTTGTTGTTCGAGTGGTGGTGTGTGTGTTTGGTATCATTGTGTCATGCTGGACAGACCCAGCCACGTTCCATCTTCAATGCTTCTATCTGATGGAAGGAATATGTTTGGCTTTTTTAAAATCTACGATACAGGGCTCTGTTCATTCTTCCCTTAAACACGGATCAGTCGTCCTTCCCCTTTGCAGAAAAACAGCCAAAGCATGATGTTTCCCCCCCTGCTTCACAGTAGGTATGGTGTTGTTGGGATACAACGCAGCATTTCTTCTCCAAACCCAACGATTTGAGTTTTTACCAAAAAGTTTATGTTGGTTTCATTGACCACATGATAATTCTCCCAATCCTCTTTTTTCTGGATCACCATATGCTCTTGGCAAACTTCAGACGGGGCCCCTGGACATGTACTGGCTTAAGCAGGGGGACACGCCTGGCACTGCAGGATCTGAGTCCCTCTCGGCGTAGTGTGTTACTGATGGTAGCCTTTGTTACTTTAGTCCCAGCTCTCTGCAGGTCATTCATCAGGTCCCTCCGTGTAGTTCTGGGATTTTTGTTCACCGTTCTCATGATCATTTTGACCCCACGAGATGAGAACATGCTTGCCTATTGTAGATTCACTCTTCCCAGCCTGCTGCAGGTCTACAATTTTTTTTCCTGGTGTCCTTCAACAGCTCTTTGGTCTTGGCCATGGTTGAGTTTGGAGTCTGACTGTTTTAGGCTGTGGACAGATGTCTTTTATACAGATAACGAGGTCAAACAGGTGCCATTAATACAGGTAACGAGTGGAGGACAGAAGAACTTCTTAAAGAAGATGTTACAGGTCTGTGAGAGCAAGAAATCCTGCTTGTTTGTGGGTGACCAAATACTTATTTCCCACCAAGATCCACAATTAAATTCTGTACAAATCCTACAATGTGATTTCCTGGATTTTCTTTCTCATTTTGTCTCTCATAGTTTGAAGGCTGACTGAATATTTTTTTGCCCCACTGTACATATATACATATATATATACACACATACATATGCACTTTTAAAGGCATGATTAAAAAAATGTATATCCTAGATTATTGTGAATCATGACAGTAGGTATTTTGATTCTATTTGATTTTGCTAGTTATTTATGTATTTATAGAATCACTCGGATGGCGCAGCAGCCCCACCACTGTGGAGACCCAACGGTTTGAGTCCCAACGGTGGTATCTGACGTCATCCATCTGTTCTGCAGTACTTTTGCATGGACTGTGGACCTGAAAGTCCAGGGTTCAAATCCCACCTCTGCCCACCAAAAGGAGAAATGTACCTTGTTTCACTGAGATATAGTGTGTAAATTTCCTGTGTGCTGTTTTCTGTGCTTCAGCGACACTTGTCTCCATTTTTTCTCAGAAGACTTGCCCCTTTCTCAACCATCTGTAACAAGAAAGTTTAATGTTGCCTGAGTAATGTGTCAAGATTAAATGAAGGAAGACCTGTGTGCATATTTGTTTTTGAATCAGAAAATAAATTAGTAATTACAGTGTTGCTGAGCTAAATGCTTTAACCTGTAATTTTGTCTCATTGCTGCAAATAAGTTGTTAAACAAAGCAGGACTGGCCAACACAGTGCATAAGTAAAGCCAGAAGTGCACAAACCCTGCTCTGAGAAGGATATGGGCTTGACATGATAATAACGTATTGATATTTCATTTTGCAGTTACTGATATGGGGGTACCTACAATATGTTGTATGTCAGATAAAGTCCAGGGTACAAATCCCATCTCTGCCAAGCTGTCACTGTTAGCTCCTTAAAAGCTGTTTGGATTGTAAAACCAATACCCTGCTAAATGTAAATGAAAGGAGGTGGGTCAGCATTCATCCACTCTTACAGCTGTTGTTGCTGCTAAACATAGTCGAGCCAGCTATTGAGTGTAAGGAGGCAAATACTTTTTCACACAAGGACATTGTGTCAGAGAACAAAACTAAAAATGTAGGCTACATCTAAATTGATAATACCTGAGAGACTGATATCTACCTGATACAATGCGTGGAGTTGGCTTCACTTTTGATCAGGTAACCACGCAGGCTGCGTAAATGCAGTGCAGTTTCTGGGCGGGCCTCAGCTGCCACAGCTGGATTAAAAACATCTGGATCCGCCTCCGAGGCCAGAAGCGCTTCAGTCCCCAGCGACTCTGCTCTCAGCACATAGAAGGATCGGCTCTTAAACTTTTATCCATGACAACTTCGCGTTTTCTTTGACACTTAGTGGGAGAGAGAGAGCTGAAGGAAGGTTTGATCTTTAGCTGGAGCCTGGGTTTAAGAAACGATGGAGCGCAGCAGATTGTGTGCCTGCAGACTGACGGCTTTCTTCTGCGCGCTTCTGTCTCTCCGTGAGTTCAACAAAAACTTTCTTACAGCCATCTTCACTTTCTTTTGCGTTCATATTCTTCACAGCCGTCAACATACAGCCTCCTCTAGACCTGCATGCTCCTCTACTATAGCCTACATTAGAGTACTAAGATGGAGTACTTTATAGTACCGTAGTGTGTAACTGGACACATATAGAAACTTCATCTGTGTATAGTTGGCTACGAACTACGAACATGGCGCCGTAGTATTATGGAGTACTATTAACGTGACAGTATGTAATGTGTCATGTGAGTACTGCTAAGTACTGTATAGCCACTATTTACAGTTTAATGTACTGCTCTCGTTTGACTTTCTTGTACTTAATGTGCTGTTTAGTACGATTTTGACACAGTATTTAGTAACGCTGGAGTTGCTGCATGGTACTGACATACTCTATAGTAGTGTTTGCTATACTGTGCTATACTGCTATTACTCTTTTGACATACTAGTTACTGTTATTTTCTGTTCTGTTTATTTTAGGTTCTGTTTAGTATTATTGTGAGATACTATTTATTACTGTGTGAGACAAATATGCCAAGGCATGCCAAATATTGATGTTTTTAGTACTGTGTAGTAATATTTTGACATAATATGTATTACTATTTGAGATACTGGTTATTATTATTTTGACATACAAATGACTGCGACTTTTGGTACTTTCAGTATTGTTTTGACATACTATTTATTACTTACTATTTATTACTAGTACTAATATTTATTTTGTGTATTTTATAATATTCTATTTAGGTCTTTTTATCATAATATTTATAATATGTATTATGTGAGATACTGTTTAGTATTATTTTGACATACAAATAATTTCTATTTTTGGCCATTTCTAGTAATATTTTGAGATACTCTTTATTATCAGGTGAGGTATTTGACATAATACTTTTTGTTTTTGATGTAGTGTTATTAATTTAAATAAATTTTAAATATCAATTAATTTTAAATATTAATAGTGTAATATTTATTTACATAATATTTTTTACTGTGTGGTAATGATTAGTATTATTTTTATTTATTACTGTGAGGTAATGATTAGTATTATTTTTATTTATTACTGTGAGGTAATGATTAGTATTATTTTTATTTATTACTGTGTGGTACTGATAAGTATTATTTTTATTTATTACTGTGTGGTACTGATAAGTATTATTTTTTTATTACTCTGAGGTACTGATTAATATTATTTTTATTTATTACTCTGAGGTACTAATTAGTAATATGTTTATTTATTACTCTGAAGTACTGATTAGTATTATTTTTATTTATTACTCTGACGTACTGATTAGTATTATTTTTATTTATTAATCTGAAGTACTGATTAGTATTATTTTTATTTATTACTGTGTGGTACTGATTAGTATTATTTTTATTTATTACTGTGTGGTACTGTTTAGTATTATTTTTATTTATTAATCTGAAGTACTGATTAGTATTATTTTTATTTATTACTCTGAGGTACTGTTTAGTATTATTTTTATTTATTACTATGATGTACTGATTAGTATTATTTTTATTTATTACTCTGAGGTACTGATTAGTATTATTTGTATTTACTACTGCGTGGTAGTGATTAGTATTTTTATTTATTACTCTGAGGTACTGATTAGTATTATTTTTATTTATTACTGTGTGGTACTGATTAGTATTATTTTTATTTATTACTCTGAGGTACTGATTAGTATTATTTTTATTTACTACTGTGTGGTAGTGATTAGTATTTTTATTTATTACTCTGAAATACTGATTAGTATTATTTTTATTTATTACTCTGAGGTACTGATTAGCAATATTTTTATTTATTAATCTGAAGTACTGATTAGTATTATTTTCACATCTATTTATGAGTGTTTGAGATACTCTTCAGAATTGTTTTGCCATACTGTTTAGTATTAGCTATGTGGTATTTTGAAACAGTATTTACTCCTATGTGGTTTGAGGTTATTTTAATATACCACTTGGCACGATTTGTGGTCATGCTTAGTGTAAACAGTATTTATTACTTTCTGAGGTGGTTTATTTATTTATTACCATATTATTTTAGTGTATCATTTATTACTGTTTCCTGTTATGAATTTCCACCCTGTCCAGGGTTGATTCCTGCCTTGTGCCCTGTTCCCTGTGCTGCCCCAGCCCAGCTTAACCCTGAATTGGGTTAAGCGGGTATAGAAAAAGAAGGAACAAATGAATTTATTACTGATTGAGATAATGTTTTGGTACAGCATTTATATGGTCGTTATTGTAGTTTTTGAGTTTTTTTCTGTTTGGTGACATAACCATGCTGCGCTTTGTGAGGGGCTTTGTAGTATCAGTTTGACATGCACTTTGAGGTTCAATTTGATGTTCTGTTTTGGGTTAGTATTATTTTGACAAACAGTTTTATTCACAGTTACTGTTTGAAATTCACATTTACATTTAGTCATTTAACAGATACAGCCTTACAAGGCACAATGCAAGCAATTTTGGGCTAAGGGCCTTGCTCAAGGGCTAAGCTGTGTCAGGCTGAGACTTGAACCTTGGACCTCTTAGTCCAAAGCCCAGTAGCCTACCCACTGCTCCACCACAGTCACCTTTATAGCGTTGGTACAGTTTTTACAAAGCTTTCAGTATGGTTTATATGGTATTTCGACACAGCATTTCATATTATATGACGTGCTATTTTAATTCACTATTTAGTACTTTGTGTGTAGTATTTTTTGACATGCAGTGTTCAGTTTTGATTGCTGTACTGTTTAGTATTATTTTAACATACTATTTAGTTATGTTTGATGTACTATGCACAATAACAGTACCACTTTACTAATATACTATTTCTTATTACTTGTAATGTTTATTACTATGCCATCCTTATTACTATGTGCATAACTATTTGAACTGTTTTATTTATATTTGGGCTACTGCTAATGACTATTTCAACATAACATTTTGTATTACTCTCTCATACTATTTATGACTATACAAGGTACTACTTAGTCTTATTTGGGCATATTATCTAAAAATGTTTGTTCATATTATTTGAGGTTTTCTCCAGTATTATTTCGACATACCACTTTTTATAGTTGAGTTAATTAATTTAACACTATTTGAAGCACTGTTTTTATTTTGTCACACTATTCCTAATTCTGTATCGTCTAGATTTAGGTCCCAAAGTGTAGATAATGGCTTCTAAAACTTGACATAGAGACTATTTTTCTGTGTTCTGCTTCCGTCTCTATGCTTATACCTTAGGCTTAAATTTGTTGTAGAACAGACCATTGTACAGTAATTTCTCAAGTCAAAGAAACGTAATAAAAAAGCCCAAAACAGTACAGTAGTTGGTCAAAAGTACATAGACACCCTTCTAATTAGTGACACTCACTATTAACAAGTTCATAATATGAAACATAAAGGCATGGGATTCCTGATTGCACTGATTCTCACTATGACGTTTCAGATATTCCTACATCCAGTAGGTCAGTTCATCAACTTTCTGTCCTGTTTTCATAAAACAATTCTTAAAGAAAAGCAAATTTCATAGAGAATTTGGCTGAATCAATGGAGCCCCAACCATAATTAGACCAGACACCTATGAGATGAACTGGAATACCAACAGTGCGTCAGGGCTTGTAGGCCAACATCGGTCATGTTTCAAAATCTAGTGGAAAGGTTCTCAGAAGTGAAGACTTGTGGAAGTAAAGGAGGACAAACTCCACACTAATACTCAAGCTTCTGAATGTCGAGAATATATATAAACGGCTATATAGTGCATTTTAATATAAGTACTGTCATGTAGTATCAGTAGTGCCAAGTAGACAGACAGACAGACAGACAGACAGACAGACAGACAGACAGACAGACAGACAGACAGATAGATAGATAGATAGATAGATAGATAGATAGATAGATAGATAGATAGATAGATAGATAGATAGATAGATAGATAGACAGACAGACAGACAGACAGACAGACAGACAGACAGACAGACAGACAGATAGACAGATAGATGGATAGATGGATAGATATTGATCCTGCAGGAAATTAAGGATGGAATATCACTTGATATTGGTGTGTGAGTTAAAGTTAAGATAAAGTTAGTGAATAAATAATACTAAATAGTCTTATGTATATGTGACAGTACTACTAAACAGTACGGCTGTACTAAAAAAAATCGATACAGCAATATATCGTGATATTCATTTTCATACTATACTACATCGATTTTCACATCAAAATACAATTTTTTTTGAAGGAAGAAAAAAAACACGTTTTAAATGGAGTGAAATTACAACCTCCACTCCTGTAGATGTCGCAGTACAGTATTTAGACTCAGTATGTCCACTTAATTAAAAGTGTGGGACTGTGGTAGCCTAGTGGTTAAGGTACTGGACTATAAAGCAGAAGGTCCAGGGTTCAAATCTCATGCTGACCCAAATCTTGAGGGTTCTTGAGCATGGCCCTTAACCCAAAATTGCTTGGATTGTAAGACTGTACCAATTGTAAGTCGCTCTGGATAAGCTACTAAATGATGTAAATGTAAATTATCGGTGTGATATATTAAGACGACTCAAGACTGTACACCATAATTTGTATTTTAGGTATTTTTTCAGTGGTCAGTGTGGAATATCGCAATATATATAGTGATATAATCGTATCATGACCCCTGTATCGTGTAGCTCCACCTCTACTAAACTGTCTGTCAAATAATTCCAAATACGTTTAGAAACTAGATAGAATGTTATTATGAATGTTATCATCTATGACTGGGCTCTATATATATATATAAATATATAAATATATATAAATATATATAAATATATATATATATAAATATATATATATATATATATATATATATATATATATATATATATATATATATATATATATATATATATATATATATATATATATATATATATATTATGATATCGGTTACAGAATTGTAAACGATTTAGGCCACTGCCTTAAGTGGCTTCGCTCATTACTGTGTGACAGCAGATTCTGTCGATGTGATGCTGTTTGACAAGCTGTTCCTACTAAAGTTGCATTAAAAAGTGTGTGTTTATCTAATTCCTACAAAGAAATGAATGCCTTCTGCCAAAATGTGTTGCGTCCACTCGTGAAAAACTGTTTCTTTCATTTCAAAAGCAAGCAAGCAAAAATGTTAATCATGATTAACAGAATGGGTGCGATTGGAGAAACAAGCACATTTTTAAAGATCTAATTTGAAAAGATAACTAGGAATACTTTTTATGACTGAGCTTTGAAAGTAATCACGATAACGAAAGATTGCAATCAATCCAGTCGCAGTTATTAATCGGTTCAGCTTATCAGAGGACTGTGGGAGTTGTTTTGAGAGAAAACCATGCAAACTAAGCTGTGGTCTGTCTTATACAAACAGAAAGGCCCTGCCATATTTCTTTTAAATGCTGTGTTTCTAAAGCTATGTGCTCTTAATGCCGTATGGTGTTTAAGAACAGGATTTGCGCTCTGAAGGTTATGAAATGCGACCATGCAGAAATATGGCTGCAAAATGTGATGGAAAATTCCAGCAGGAAATCCATCTCAAGGCTCCAAATTGTCTTTGTTCATAGCAGAGGCCCCCTTAAATGGATCGGGTGTTTGAGTAAGCAGTTGCGCTTTCAACAACAATTATGAAATATTACAGAGCAGGGGCAAAGAGGAAAACCATAAGCTCTTCGTCGACTTCCACCAGCTGTTGTCTGAAACCACGCCTGTTTAAAAGGATTGGGTTAAATATTGAAGCGGACAGAGGGCACGTGGGCTGAACCGGTGCCAGCTAACGAATTGAACCGCACAAAGACGTGAGAAAGCCCCGGAGCATGATGTGACAGTCTCCTTTCAGATCTGCAGTCAGAATTTCACACAATGCTCAGATTGTCTGGATTAAAGCAAGAACATGATGCTGAAAGGCCCCAAGCCATCCAAGGTCCCGGGACTGTAGTGTTCCTGTGCTGTGCTTATAAGGAAAGTGTTTTCTTACACATTCAGACACAACAGCCATATATTAATTGGTATGACACAATAGGCCACGCTTTGGCAGCTGTATGCATTTGGCTTCTGGTTTGATTAACGGTGCAACACATGATTAATGTTGATGATGGAAACTAGCTCATCAGTTCAGCAGTTCATCTTCTAATCCAAATACAATGGCTCATAATTCACCCTGGAGTTTAGAGCAACTTTTGCAGACATCTGTGTTTCAGATGCTTGTTAGAGACTGCACGTGATTTTTTGATTACGCAGCTATTATTAATTCGTTTTCAGAAAATGCTTTCTGAGAACGTGCCGAGTTTATTATTCAATTTCTCTCAGTATGCCACACAGCGGCCGCACCTGGTTACTGCACCATTAAATCTGCATTTGAAAGATCTCCAAGCGTTACTTCTCTTTCCTGGTCAGTTTAGCACACAGCCTGGTTAGGTCAAGAGCGAATTATCAGTTTAGTTTGTAATTGTCTGATGGTTGGTCAAGTAAAATACATGTGCAAAAGTGCATCTCCGAAGGAAGGAGAAAATCAGGAAATAAATACATTTATTTGTGCTTTCGGTTTATATGCGGGACTCGGTTCAGTATGATGTTTGGCAGCCATGCTCGTTAAGGGCTTAATTGTGTTATGAATTTTCCTGACTTGAATTCGGCGCACTGAGATCTGAGTGAGACTCGACATGGACTGCATGCTTTGATGTGTAAATAGACTCCATAAATAATTAATTCAGCATAGAATAACATTGAATGTCAGAGTGACTTAAGACCCAGCTTGGACTGGAAAGTTGCTGGCATAAAACTTGACATTATGTAAGAACAGCAGACTTTAACTTTACGTGGACTTCAGAACTGCTGGCTTGGCTGTTGGTGGTTTGCGATCGACTTGGACTTGAGATCTTCTGGCTTGAGACTTGACTTGCGCTTGAAAGTTGCTGACTTCGACACCCTTGAGGGTTGCTGGCTTGAATTTTAATTTTAAATTGATAGTTATTGACTTGAGAATCAACTGGGACTTTAGAGTTGCTGACTTGAGAGTCTACATTAACTCGTTGGCTTGCTGGCTTGAAATTTGTCTTGAACTCAAGAGTTGCTGGTTTGAGAATGGATTTCGACACAAACTTGTAATGGAATGTGATGTTTTCATAATTAATCTTTTTATACCAATCGTAATGTCGAATTATTATATTGTGGAAATGGTTTAGTATACTTGCACTTATACTTACAAGTGACATATACTAATCATAGGTCAAAACAGTGCTAAATTCGGCTGAATTATAAAATCTAATGTTATGAAATGAAGAGCTGTTTGGGAGCCAAAAGAGTTGACTCATTTAAAACGAGCCAGAATTCGCATCACTACAAATCTCCCCCGATCTGCGACGCCCACACACATACCTGACAGGCCAACGCTGAGTTTGGTTTAAAATGTAAAGACTTTGTTAAATATTAGATGGGATGTTTAAAATTTTATCCGGGGCTTTACTCAAAACCGTCGGGGCTTGAGCCCTGATAAAATGACCTGGCGACGCCCCTGAATGTTACTGACTTAATGGTTGCTAATGAAAGCTTGACCTCGTCTTTAAACCTGAGGCTTGAGACTGTGTAATGACTTAAGAGTTGCTGATTCGAAAATAGTCTTGAAGTAAAGAGTTGCTAACGAGATTTATTATTGACTAGAGAATCGCTGACTTGAGAATGGATTTCGACTTGAGAGATGCTGGCTTGATAATTGCTGTTTTTAGACTAGATGATGAAGTTTTGATGACTTAAATCTAACTTGGAGTTGAGCGTTGCTGGCTTGAGACTTGCGTTAGATAGAACTGCTGCTGGATCGAGATTATGTTTGGACTTGAGAGATGCTGGGACGGGAATGGATTTTGACTTCACAGATGCTGGCTTAAGACTCGACACAAACTTGAAACTGACTTGAGACCTGAAGGTTGCCGACTTGAGACTCAACTGGGACTCGTTAGCCACTAAATTGAAGGTTAGGGTTTTTTATGGTGCATTATGTGGTTTTATATCTTAGGTAGAACTTGCGATTCCAAACAGGGAATGAAGAGGAACGTGTGCTCACTGCAAAGCAAATAAGTACAGACCAGCATCTCTGGGCCTCCCATAAGCACGTGGCCTTTGCATTTCCCACAAGTACAGAGGGGCTGTGCTACAAACTTGGCTCGAGTGAAAACTTCTGGCTTTAATTTATTCCTGGAGCAGTCACCACTGATTTTTAATTACTTTAGAGCTTGCAGAGGGGGCTTTTTTTTTGCTTATCCAAGCTTTTCGTTGACTCCTCCTTTGACTCTCTGCCTCTTTCTCTGTCTCTTTCTTTCTCACTCACTTGTATATTTTGATGGCTGGCATCAGTGAACATCTGGAAGTCTTTGCGAAATCTCAGCGCTGCTCCTTTTCATGTTTACTCAGTCCTATTGGATCACCACCCTCTCGGAGTGAAACCATCTCCCCCCGTCATCTGGTTTAAATCCACAATTAATATTGTTGTGATGTGGCAGCGTGAGCAAAGCGGAAGGAAGATGCGTGGGAAGGAATGCGCCCCACACCCGACATAACACAGGCGCTGATAATCCCTCCACCCTCAAAACACACTCTCACTCACGTGTCGACGTAGGGTGTACACTGTATATCCAAATCCATTAGCTCTCTGAAGTGTCCAGATGGGCCACAGCAACCCCAAAAAAGGGGTCGGCCACAAAATGCATCTTGATTGCAGCTGTTTCTCCGCAATCATTTAGTTTCATTAGGGGCAATAACATGACTTCTACTACATGCCAAAAATCAAGAGACTTTAATGTAGTAACGTTCAGGCTTTATGTCCTTGAATGGCGTTTACTCATGTTGGTCAGGAATTAGAGAATGGGTGGTCTCATGTTTTACATTTGCAGCACTTAGCTGACGCACTTACCCACAGCAACTGACCTGAACAGTTCAGGGTTTCGCTCAAGGGACCAATGCAGGATTTGAACTCAAAACCATCCGATTACTAATCCAATGCCTTAACTATTAAGTATCAGTGTTCCTAAAGCTCTTCTTCCATTCCAGAAGTTGACAATTACATGTACAGTACTGTGCAAAAGTCTTAGGCCACCAATAGATTTGATACATCATTGATTTAGCAATAGTATAATGACCCTATATAATTATTTCTCAGTGTCTTTATTAGGGATACAACCAGAAAATACTGGAAAATTATATGCAGTATTAAAAAACAGCTTCTACAGGATACAGTGGCAAGTATTTAGTGTGACCTCCACTTACACTTGAGCAATAAAAGCATCTGGCAGCGTCATCAGGATGTCAAGTTGACCCTTCTACAGTCTGAAGAAGCTTGATCAGGAATGGTCTTTTTTGGAGGGATAGCAGCCAAGAAACCTTTTTCGCAAGGGGAACAGGAAAAGACAAAGATATGCTAAAGCTCACAAAGATTGGAACAAAAGATCAGTGGAATAGTGGATTATGGAGTGACGGATCCAAGTTTTTGGGTTCAGTCGTTGACAATATGTTATATATGGTCATTTTAGCCATAACGACTTTTGCACAGTAATGTATATTTATATATACAGTGGTGCTTGAAAGTTTGTGAACACTTTAGAATTTTCTATATTTCTGCATCTGTTTTATTTAAAGAACAGGGATCTATCAAAGTCTGCTCTTCACAACACATGTTTGTGGAAGTGTATCATGGCACGAACAAAGGATATTTCTGAGGACCTAAAAAAAAAAGTTGTTGATGCTCATCAGACAGGAGAAGGTTACAAAAACATCTCTAAAGAGTTTGGACTCCACCAATCCACAGTCAGACAGATTGTGTACAAATTGGAGGAAATTCAAGACCATTGTTACCCTCCCCAGGAGTGGTCGACCAACAAAGATCACTCCAAGAGCAAGGCGTGTAATAGTTGGCGAGGTCACAAAGGACCCCAGGGTACCTTCTAAGCAACTAAGGCCTCTCTCACATTGGCTAATGTTCATGTGTCCACCATCAGAAGAACACTGCATTCCAGCATAAGAACCTTATCCCATCTGTGAAACATGGTGGTGGTAGTATCATGGTTTGGGCCCGTTTTGCTGCATCTGGGCAGGACGGCTTGCCACCATTGATGGAACAATGAATTCTGAATGATATCAGAGAATTCTAAAGGAAAATGTCAGGACATCTGTCCATGAACTGAATCTCAAGAGAAGGTGGGTCATGCAGCAAGACAACGACCCTAAGACACACAAGTCGTTCTACCAAAGAAGGGTTAAAGAAGAAATAAAGTTAATGCTTTGGAATGGCCAAGTCAAAGTCCTGAACCTTAATTCCAGTTGAAATGTTGTGGAAGGACCTGAAGTGAGCAGGTAATGTGAGGAAACCCACCCAACATCCCAGAGCTGAAGCTGTTTTCTGTACGGAGGAATGGGCTAAAAATTCCTCCAAGCGGTGTGCAGGACTGATCAACAGTTACAGGAAACGTTTAGCTGCAGTTATTGATGCACAGGGGGGGTCCACACCAGATACTGAAAGCAAAGGGTCACATACTTTTGCCACTCACTAATATGTAATATTGGATCATTTTCCTCAATAAATAAATGACCAAAGTATAATATTTTTTTGTCTCATTTGTTTAACTGGGTTCTCTTTATCTACTTTTAGGACTTGTGTGAAAAATCTGATGATGTTGTAGGTCATATTTATGCAGAAATATAGAAAATTCTAAGGGGTTCACAAACTTTCAAGCACTACTGTAGAAATGGCTGAGGCTAAAATTCTCTGAAATACCTGAACTCACCACATAGAAGGGTCTAAATACTTATGGCCATGTAGTAGTCTAACACAGTCATTATTTCAACCAAGGTTAAATATGGTGTATTTGTGCTCTCTTCAGTGTTTCAGGCAAGCGCTTTCACTCACATATCGACCAACTTCTGTAAGTGGTGTGACCAGTCCAGTCCAGTGTGTGAGGACAACATCTGCATGAGCAACTGCAACTTCAGCTCCTTCTGCGTCCTGCCGGAGGAGGTTTGCGTGGCTATATGGTGAGACTCGTTATTTAAAGAAATGCAGCGTCACTAAACGGAGCCAGCACGGTTTCCCACTGCGTCGGGGTGCGAGTGGGCCGCGGCCGAGTCTGGAGACGTGGTTGAATTCTCGGACGCTGCGGACGATTCGCGTCATCCCTCAGCCGCAGCCCACAGGGCTCAGCTCGACCTACTTGTGTTACACAAATACAAGGATGTGAACAAATGAATTATGTCTTGTTTACACAGAGCAGAGTCATGAAGAGCCCGCTGCACTGGGTGTTTCGGTGTGGACAAACTGTAGCGCTATGCAAAAGTCCTGTTTAAGAAAATCTGACCCCGATCTGTGGTTGAACTGAACATCTGAGCTATGCCCGTCGAAGATAATAAACATTATTTTTAAAGACTTCCCTTGAGTGGTTCTGCCCAGTTTGGCCCCCGAGGAGTTTTTGTTTTCATGGGAAGTTACTCAAGCTGACCTGCGCTTGAGCGTGTTGTAGAAACTGGCTGGGAGGGATAGCTAGTGCTCAGAGGAGAGCCAAAAAAAAAAAACGCTGTCAAGTAAAAACTCCTCCCTGATAAAAGATAAATAACAAACAGATTTATAACCTTTAGAAAAGAGCTGACTTTGGCAAGAAGTACAAAGCATGTTCCCGAGCAGGGATTCCCTGATCACTGACCATTCTTACTGAAATTTAGAAGAGCATTCTGCACATCATAAGAGCTCTGGAGCAAATACTCAAATGTATCGTATAGACGAGCAAAACAGGCCAATGTGTGTGTGTGTGTGTGTGTGTGTGTGTTCACAGGAGGAAGCAGAATGAGAGTGTGAGCGTGCAGACGCTGTGCCACAATCCTCAGCGTGCTCTGGAGAACGTCTTGCTTTCTAACGACAGCTCCACTGAGTGTGTGATGGCTCCGCTGCCCTCCGAAAACGGCATGCTGTTCCTCTGCAGCTGCATCCGAGAGCACGACTGCAATGACAAGCTCGTCTTTGAGAAGGGCGCAAATGGTACTAATACTAAAACTCAAAGATCAGCATTCTTGTTAATGAATGATTGTTAACTAATGTGCTTTACTGTTTTATTTAAAGCTACTCCGGACTTTGGACTGGAACTAAACGAGTACTATCATTATACAGTGGGGCAAAAAAGTATTTAGTCAGCAACTGATTTGTGCAAGTTCTCCTACATTAGAAAGATGAGAGAGATCTGTAATTCCTCCATGCATATCTCCTCTAGAGCAGTGATGTTTTGGGGCAACATGGACTTTCAACTCCCTCCACAAAATGTTCTATGGGGTTGAGGTCTGGAGACGGCTAGGCCACTCCAGGACCTTGAAATGCTTTTTATGGAGCCACTCCTTCGTGCGGTTGCCGCCGAGAAGCGGGTCGGTTTTGTGTTTGGGATCACTGTCATGCTGGAAGACCCAGCCACGTTCCATCTTCAATGCTCTCACTGATGGAAGGAGGTTTTGGCTTAAAATCCCATGATAAATGGCCCCGTTCATTCTTTCCTTAACACGGATCAGTCGTCCTGTCCCCTTTGCAGAAACACAGCCGCAAAGCATGATGTTTCCACCACCCCCCATGCTTCACAGTAGGTATGGTGTTCTTGGGATGCAACTCATCATTCTTCTTCCTCCAAAACACGGTGAATTGAGTTTTTAGCAAAAAGTTCTATATTTTGGTTTCATCTGACTGACACATGATATTCTCCCAATCTCTTCTGGATCATCCATATGCTCTCTGGCAAACTTCAGACGACGGGCCTGGACATGTACTGGCGTAAGCAGGGGGACACGCCTGGCACTGCAGGATCTGGAGTCTCTCTCGGCGTAGTGTGTGTTACTGATGGCAGCCTTTGTTACTACTTTGGTCCCAGCTCTCTGCAGGTCATTCATCATGGACTTCCCCTCCATGTATCTTAGTTCTGGGATTTTTGCTCACCGTTTCTCATGATCATTTTGACCCCACGGGGATGAGATCTTGCGTGGGGCCCCAGATCGAGGGAGATCATCACTGGTCTTGTATGGCTTCCATTTTCTTACAATTGCTCGCACAGTTGATTTATTCACACCAACCTGCTTGCCTATTGTAGATCCACTCTTCCCAGCCTGGTGCAGGTCTACAGTTTTTTCTTCCTGGTGTCCTTCGACAACTCTTTGGTCTTGGCCATGGTTTGAGTTTGGAGTCTGACAGGTGCCTTTTATACAGATAACGAGGTTCAAACAGGTTCCATTAATACAGGTAACGAGTGGAGGACAGAAGAGCTTCTTAAAGAAGATGTTACAGGTCTGTGAGAAGCCAGAAATCTTGCTTATTTGTGGGTGACCAAATATTTATTTTCCACCATGATTTACAATTAAATTCTTTAAAAATCCTTCAATGTGATTTCCTGGATTTTTTTTTCCTCATTTTGTCTCTCATGGTTGAAGTGTACCTATGATGAAAATTACAGACCTCTCTCATCTTTCTAAGTAGGAGAACCTGCACAATCAGTGGCTGACTAAATACTTTTTTGCCCCACTGTATATGATTAGTAATGAAAAACATTGTATGAAATTAGAGAAAAATGCAAAATAAAAGCAGGTATGAATGATGGAAATAATTAATAAGTCCAGGGAATGTATAGTGCTTTCAGATTTGGACTCGAACGAAAGCGATTATTATTACAGCCTGGGAGCAGAACATTGTTCAGGGGCAGCAACAAATGAAAACAGGGAAGAGCTGGAAATAAATAGTGCTAGTCTGGCCTAGCTCTGTTTTTAGAAATCTAAATTTGGGCCAGTGTGTTTTTTCTGGCAGTAACAGATTGCTTGCATTAATGTTTTGTTTTTCTAAATCCAGTTCTCCCGAATGTGGTCTGTACATTAGCCTCTGCCCTAGAGAGTCCAGCTACTTCAAAGCACCCACTAAAATATTCCTGGCACTGCCAGTGATCGTTTCTATTTCTTTAAAACTTGGCTTGACATTTAACATAACATCTCTGGTTTTCTTACCAACACGTTAAACATTTAGCATTGTGTTCTTTGGGACAATGCTCTAGAGTTTTCCATCATTTATCAACAGAATTGCTTTTATGCACTCAGAAGAGATGCTGACATTCTGTAAACACTTCTTCCCAGGTTTCTCAAAGCTAAGGAGTAAAGACGTGATTCCAGTCGTGGTCATAAGCCTGGTTCCTCCGCTCCTGGTGGCCTTGATTGCGACGATGGCGTTCTACCTGTACCGCACACGACATCCTTGCAAACAGCCCAAAGACTGGGCTTTAAAACGTACCCATTACCAGTCGCTGGACCCCCCAGAAGCCTGCACGGGTGAGCCCAACACCAGCGACTATAATGGCAAGATCTTAGCCTTGAGCCAAGATGCCAATTCAGACATGTCGTCGAGCTGCGCCAACAGCCTGAACCACAACACAGAACATTTACCCATCCAGCTGGAGGCGCTGGTGGGCAAAGGCCGATTCGCCGAGGTTTGGCGGGCGCGGCTCAACCACAGCGAATGTGGCCAGTTTGAAACGGTGGCAGTAAAAATCTTTCCTGCTCTGGAATACGCGTCTTGGCGTAATGAGAGGTCCATCTTTTCCGACCCCAACCTGAACCACGAGAACGTCGTGCAGTTCCTGACTGCAGAGGAGCGAAACGCCCCGCAGAGGCAATACTGGCTCATCATGGCCTATCACGCCCTGGGGAACCTGCAGGACTACCTGGTGAGTCACGTCCTGAGCTGGAGCCAGCTGTGTTCGATGGCAAGCTCGGTGGCACGAGGCCTGGCGCATCTGCATAACGATACCACGCCCTGTGGCACGCCAAAGGTGTCCATCACCCACAGAGATCTGAAGAGCAGCAACATTGTGATGAAGAGCCACAGTGAGTGCGCGCTCTGCGACTTCGGCCTGGCTCTGCGCCTGGACCTCGCTCTCACAGTCGACGACTTCGCCAACAGCGGCCAGGTGAGGAAGAGGAACGTGATCTTTTGACCACAAAAATACTCCAGACAGTTAAAGGTGTAATACGCGATTGTTGTAATGTTTAAAGGCAAAATACCAGTGCGACTGTAATACCTTTAAGAGTAACAAACAAGCCCCAGATGTTACTGATACTCTGAAATGTGGACCTGATTACCCTTTTGTTGGTGCCTGTAGCTGTTTCTTCGCCCTTCGCTTGGGAGAATTTTGAAATCGGCTCCGATGGTTGCGAGATAAATCATCGCTCTCACCTCTGGCGGCTTACAGAGCACGATTTTGCAACGGAGCTCTCGGATATGGTTCCACTTTTTAACTCATATCTGCTGTTTCACAGGTTGGAACGGCACGCTACATGGCCCCCGAGGTCCTCGAATCACGAGTCAACTTGGAAGATTTGGAGTCTTTTAAACAAATGGATGTTTACTCCATGTCTCTTGTGCTTTGGGAGATGGCCTCCCGCTGTGATGTCATAGGAGGTAAGAGGAGACTCTATAAATCTATAGAATATACAGTACTGTCCAAAAGACACCATTCGATTTGTTGTTTTGGCGATGGTATAATGACCATATGTAACATATTGGACCCAAAAACGAGGATTCGTCACTCCATAATCCTCTTTTCCACTGATGGAACCCTGTTCCCCTGCTGAAAAAGTGGTGCTGAAAAAGTGGTACTCTAATAAAGGCCTAAGACTTTTGCACGATACTGTATCCATCTTAAACCATACCGAGGATGCAATGGAGTGGCATGATGTTAATGTAACTTATACTGAAAAAGACACATTCCAAGTTTAGCTGAAGCTTACCTGACTGTGGTCTGACAGAGGTGAAGAGCTACGAGCCGCCGTTTGGTTCGAAAGTGTGTGAGCAGCCGTGTGTGGACAGCATGAGGGATCTGGTGCTGAGGGACAGAGGACGACCTGAAATCCCACCCAACTGGATGATCCATCCGGTACGTTGAACCAGATACTACATACGTTAACAAATATTATACCATTGCTGCACAATATAAATATTAGACCTGAGAAGAAGGGCATCAGGATTTATCATTCCTACAAGGAAAACATCTAAGGTTACAGTGGGTACAATGATTGTATTACAGGTATGGGAGTTCGACTTCTCTTCACGTTGTGCCTAATAACATCCTTAGCCATGATAAAAGCACAGGAACTGAACTGAATTGACACACTTTAGTACTGTATCTATGATAAGCAGCCGCCAACTAGTGGACACATTAGGAACGACAAGCATATTATTCTTTTTCATACAAATCCGTTACAAGCTGAGATGCATACTCCATTTTAGACTCTATCTGTTGCTCTATATATCACGTAGAATGTATAGTGAATAGTGGACTATTTTTTAAGTATGGGCTGTCACCTGACCAACAGGGGTGCCCCCATGTTACAGTTAATGTGTTATTAACTGCATTTATTTTAAGATAGATGGATATAGAGATGGGCAGACGGGCTGATTAGACCAAACAAACAAAAAATGTGAAAACCCAGACAGGCTGTTCATCGCTTAAAGCTGTGGGTTCAAGTTCCTAAAATCATTAAGCTGCTGCTGTTGGGGTTTTTGGGCTGAATCCTCAACTGCACAGCTTAACTGTAAGACGCATCAAAAAAACATCAAATGGCAGCAAACGTTACAGCTTTTTATTCCAGTCTTGTAAATAATGACAGTACAGATTTGTAATATGTAGCTTTGTGAGCTCTTATGTCTCCGCAGATAAGATTTGTGGGTTCATTAATACAAAGCATCTTCAATGAATTCTTCTGCTCTGCCATTGCAGGGAATGCAGACGCTTTGTGCCACCATTACAGAATGCTGGGACCACGATCCAGAAGCTCGTCTAACCGCACACTGTGTGCTGGAACGCTTTAACGCTCTGGTGCAGGAGGAACTGGAGAGCAGCACCATCTCTGTCTTGGTCCCCAGCCCTACAGAGCAGCAGGACTCCCCTCTCCCCCCTATCAGCACGGAGCAAGGCCTTGGCACGGCGTCAGCGTGCCCGCCCCAGCCGCAAGCCACAGCTGACGCTCATGCATCGACCTCCTCGAGGCAGCCGAGTGAAGTGTGACTCCCCAGACTCTGTGATCCAGACTTGTTTTTGTAATATATATTGGTTCAATATGTGGAGCTGGCCTCTCTCATCGGGTTTTGATTATTTTTAAATATTAGCTTTTCTGCTGGAATTAATGGCCGTAATGCACCACTGAACGAAGCACAAGCAGGATAAAGCAACCACTGATCGCAGAGTTCATGACATTCCCATAACGTCTTGGTCCTTTACTAGATCACCTGCGCAGGGGGCATTTGCCCCACAGTGGAGGCTGTATGAAGGGCATTCTTCCATTTAAGAATTATGGAGGGCACTGTGCTCTTGGGAACTTTCAGAATTTTTTTCATAGCCTTCTCCAGATCTGTGGCTCCACACAATCCTGTCTCTGAGCTCTACAGGCAGTTGTTTCGACCTCATGGCTCGGGTTTTGCATTGTTAGCTGTGAGACCTTATATAGACAGGTGTGTCTTTCCAAATCGTGTCCCATAACTTCTTGAGCTTTTGTCAGGCAGCACTTTACAGATTTTGCAGGTTACTGAGAGACTGTTTGTTTAATAATGGGCAAACTGGATTATACATGAAGGACTGTTTGATTAGGTTTATTCACCAGCCTTAAAGTCACAGTGTGCCTATGGATTAAGGGGCAGATATTACTTACTTTCCCCCCTTTTCTCCCAATGCGGGAGATGGGGAGGCAGGTTCAACCGTGATCCATCCCAACCCTGAGTGATAGACTGGCATACACCCCATGAATTTCAGGATAGGCTCCGGATCCCAACCGCGATACCAACCAGGATAAAGCGAGATTAGAATAAAATGGGGAAACATCATTCTCTTATGTATGATTTACTATAAAAGCACAATGCTCATAGTTTGTCTTACACAGCCATAGATTTGTCATTTTCCTAACAGAAGTCATTGGTTTCTGTATGCAGGCGGTGGGCAGTGGTTAGAGGTTAAATGCTGGTCTCTTCCTTCTTCTGGTCCAACCATGATGTCTTGGTTGGTCCAGAAGATATTAGTCATATTCAGGACATATTCTGAATTAATGTGAGCCCTTAATCCAGATCATCATTAACATGAAATGGGACATCTATAAATAGGAGAGTGAATCTGCATAGAGGAATGGACTAAGATCGAAAAATGGGGTCGCTGCTGCCACAGCAGGGAGATGAAACCCGCCCGGCCTTCCAGGCCCAGCCAAAAGCCGAACATCACCCGAGCAGCGGGCAGATACTACTCTGATGGCCATTTTGCACCATGACTGCAGTGGTTCATTCACTTTCTTATCCACTTATTCCTGGACAGGGTCGTGGGAGAGCCTGGGCGCAAGGCAGGAACAACCCTAGACTGGATGCCAATCCCTCATAGGGCACTCACACACACAGGGCACTTCAGCATAGTCAGTTAACCAAATGAGACAGAATTGTGACGGCCCTAGTATTTTACCATATTAAGCAGTTTTGGTGAATATATTAGAAAGATTTCTCGAAGCTCACTCAGCATTTTTAAATTCATGTCAGACTTTTTTTCAATACTGAAAAACCTTATGAGATCCAGATTTCACCAATGGTGTCAGGAATCAATGATGCACCCCAGTCCTTTATGCAGTCATATCAGAATATTATGACCATTATTAGCTCTGTTTACCAGCTCGGAGCACTTTGTAGTTCTACAATTACAGACTGTAGTTCATCTGTTCTCTAATGGTCAAGACCCCCACAGATCAGATGCCATTAGGGTGGAGGATTATTATGGTGCTGGTACGATTTGATCAGACACAGCATTGCTGCTGGAGTTTTTAAAACACCTCACTGTCATTGCAGTGCTGAGAATGATCCTCAACCCAAACAGTACCTGACACGTGCTGGTCCTGTCCATTACAGAACAGAGTAAAGGGGACAAAAAGTATGTAGAGAAAGAGATGGACTACAGAACTACAAAGAGCGCCTATATAATAAAATATAGGCTGATATAATGGACAGTGAGTGTAGACACAAACGATGGTTACATAATATTCTAAAATGACAGTTTATACTGTTCTACATATTTGATACACAGTTGTTGTTTTTTTGTAAATCACACACAAGACCCCCTAAGCACAATCTGTTTGACTGCACACTCAAATGTATTTAGGTTATAAGTAAATAATGGCCTCGCAGGGAATTCAAAGGATCGTCCGACTGATTTCAGTTGGCATGAAGCATCGGTTCTGCGCTGCGTTGGAGCAGCGTGTGCCATTTCTTCAGGCCAAAAAACTCCAACGTTTTCCAAAAACTGTTTACCACACATCATTTTCTCATTTGCGATTTTCCAGTGCCTTCTTTTTGACTCGCTCGGTTTTTTAACAACAATGCGGTCATCCCACGAGCTTGGCTTTGGGAGGAGTTTTGACTCAATTAACCGCAGGGCCAGAAAAAAGCCGACGCGTCAGAGGCCCAACACGCAAGCTGCTGCTGCTTTTTTTTTATTCAGATGAAAGTGAATCAGAAATGGGGGGGTTTTACTGTTGCTCTGAATGTATTGCTACGCACAGTCTTGCCTTTATGGAAACAATCGAGAGCCGCGCTGAACTCGAGTCCCTTTTGGTTGGCCTTATTGTTATATTGCACACATAATTACTGCCTGCCTGCTCCGACTGCTGCCAGCCATATTGCTTAACCCACTTAGAGCAGTCACGCACGCATCTGCCAAGAGGTTATGGGAAGCGCTTGAACCAGACTTCGACCGCGAACCTAATCAACAAATGCAGTTTCTGGAAAGCGCACAGAGTGCATTTATCTGTTTTCAGGTAAATTGAATCAAACGATTAAACCATTCATTACAGGGCTAACACAATTGCAATGATTAGGAGACATGAGGCACTGAGTAAGGTCTTTGTCTAAAAAATAACCTTCGACGAATTCTCCAGATTTACATAACATTGGCTTATACTAATGGAGCTTCGGTACTGCTTTATTATTGAATATATGGGTAAACAGCTTTAAGAACACATTCTATTTTCATCTATTTTGATTGCCACATTATCCTGGTCCGGGGAACTAAAGGTGCAGGTCCAGAGCCTGTCCTGGTAATCCCCATCATAGGCCAATGCGTCACTCGGGGCTCGGGAATGTTTTCAACCTCCAACGCTCCAGCGTCTGATCTCCCCTCCCTAGAACAATGACGCGTCCGATGACACCATCGAGTCTTGAGCCCGGTCTTGCTTAAAACTTTTCCTGGTGAGGGTCCCAAAGGACCGACCCCAACCCCTAGAACACCGGGCGTAGGTGTAGACCTGCCCTGAACGGGATGCCCGTTCAGTGCAGGGCCAGCAAGGGTCGCTGTTGTAGCGCCTAAGCATCAAATCATAATGCCTTTTTGTTTACGAAATACAGCCACACATTCCATTTTTTCCTGACCGAACTGAACTGCATTTAGACTTTAAATCCGGCCGAGTCTAGAGTTTCCATTTTTTCCCTCGGCACAAGAAAACCTGTCTATTATTGTCAGTGGAAACTGCTCGTGTGGAGCAGTGGTTAGAGTTTAAACGCTGGACTCTTCCTTTAAACACTAACCTTGCATGATGATCTTACCATTACGATGCCTGTGGGGGATTCAGGAGCTATTAGTCATATTCAGGAACACGAGGCCTTAATCCAGATCCTGCACTGAGAGGAATGGGGAGAAAGATTGTGAAATCTCTTCTGTGCAAACAACCAATGAGGAAGCTGTTTTTAAGTACAGATCTATTGAGCCATTCTGTCCTTACTGTGAACCGGTGTCACGCCTGTACAGATCGTATGAGCATAAAATCTTTACGTGTCACACCGCCTGTCTTGTTCTCAGTCTTGTTCACACAGCCAAAAAGCGAAACGAGATATTAATACATGGTCAGTTTTATTAATTCATTCATCAGGACGTTTCTCAGGCCGTCTGGGAGTGGAATTAAAACATCAGTGCAGTTCACAGATCAGGGAGATACACGCTCAGGGCCAGGCTCATTTCGGCGAAGGCTCTCCACTGACGGAGCCTCAATCAAAGTCCGTGTCTGAGAGGACAGCCTGGGAAACGTGAGCGGATGATCTGCGGTGATACGCGAAGAAGAAACAAGTTGCAGGCATGAACACGAGGAAGACCAACACAAATAAGGCACCACAAGTTTCTCAGCAAAACCAACCCGGCTGATGTCCTACGATACGGCCTCGAATCCATCCGAGACGTGCTGAACTGAACAGCCGTCAATTAAAAGCAAAACGAAGGAGAAAAACCATCTGAAATCTTTCATTGCAGTCGAGTCCCCAAGCGGGTTCAATCCTTTATTCACGTGCTGGATTCAAAAGCCTCAAACGTCCACCAACACAAGATGAGTGCAGTTAATATTGAACTTAAGTGTCAGAGCCGGGAAACTCGCAAAGCCTGAAATCGAACACACTTCTGCAACATGTTCTGCTGCTTTCAATAATACTGTATGATAGAGTCGTCACAGATATCGCAAGAAAAGAAGAGTGGAATCGTTGTGCTCTCGGACGGTCGGTCGAAGAATTTAACAACAGCTTAACAAGTCTTTACCTGAGCGTTGACAGACAGAGCGCAGGAAAGCGCAGGCTCCCAAACGAAAACAGTCAAACCTCACATCACCTCACAACACCTCACAACCTCAGCCAGCTCCTTCTGTCGATATCAAGATCATAATACTTCAAAGAAGGATTTAGATGCGTCGGAAAAATCAGACCGTGACACAATCAAATACAGCATTCTATAATAATAAGCAAGCGATCACACCAACACATTCCCACATCTCCGTCCCGTTAAGGCAATGTCAGCAAAAAGAAGCCGTGGAGTCTCGCTGACCCCACGCCGACCTCAGGAATTCACTCTGATCTCACACCACCATAATATATCAGGAATGCAGATGATGAAGGTCACGTCCTGGAACACGTCCAGTCCGCTACCGTCCACAGCGCGTTACAACCAGTCATTAAAGAATCAGAAAGAAGAGTCTCTGTATGTGTCTTCGTTTGTAAGAGAGGAAGCACTAACCCCGGGGACAGCTCCAGGGTCAGGCTACTGCAGCTGAGGGATCATTGTTTGAGCTGGGGTCAGGGGTTGGGCTGGAGGGCCGAAGGTGAGGAGCTCGGCGTCGAGATATTTTTCCAGAGGGGTTTGCGATACACCCAGCCTTCACCCTGCGCGGCGAAGAGGAAAAAAGGTTAGTCATTTCATTCATTTTAATTACTGCTAAACCCAGGTAATCGTGGGACTGTGGTAGCCTAGCGATTAAGGTACTGGACTATGGCCCTTGACCAAGGCCCTTAACCCACAATTGCTTGGATTGTATGACTACCAGTTGTAAGTCGCTCTGAATAAGGGCATCTGATAAATGCTGTAAATGTAAAAAAAAAAGCTACTTTAACGTGGACTGTGGTAGCCTAGCGGTTAAGGTACTGGACTCTGGACCAGAAGGCCCAGGGTTCAAATCCCCCCTCTGCCAAGCTGCCACTGTTGGGTCCTTGAGCAAGACCCTTAACCCACAATTGCTTGGATTGAAAACTGTATCAATTGTAAGTCACTCTGGATAAGGGCGTCTGCTAAATGCTGTAAATATAAATGCCTAGAGTGGCCTAACTGGCAGCACAGGGTTAGGGGTTAGAGCACCGGAGACAGATTGGATGCGATCGCTTGCTGACACACGTGCTTGAACGCCCGTATGCTCACTAGATGGAAACCTGCAAGGAATCGAACCAGAGATCTCTGGAGCTGCGAGGCGACACGAGCCCTGTGCCACCATGCCACCCGGTTAGAGTCATTTCTGAAGTAAAATCCATACATAATCCACCTTAGAACCATAATCTCGATACTCAAAACTACCCCCGAAATACATGGAACACAGGCAGGTAAGAGAAAAGAACCCTTTCTCATATTTCAAGCGTTTACCCCACTCGCAGGGTCAGGATTCCCGACGCCTATACCTGAAGAACAAAGGGTGCAAACGTCCCAGAAAGTTCCCCCTCCCTCTAGTGGTGGGTATGGTTTGCATCTCACCCATACCGATTCTGCTCATTGATTCCGGTTCTTATCGGTTACAAGTTTCGACCACAAAACAGAACAATCTGGCAAATGTTTGGGTAACAAGAAAAATTTGCATGTTTAATATTTCAACTGTACGATTCATGAAGTTTACCCTTTCTGGTGTTAAAGCACAACAAGAACGAAACAACGACCTAGAAACACAAAGTCTGTCGGTTCCTACAGGAGGGTCATGAACCTGTGATTCAAAGGAAAGTCCTTATATGCTTTTAACTTATAATAGGTTTTAATGGGAAACCAATAGTAACTCGGAGATGTTTGGTTTTCCTAGGACATTAAACCACGTTCTCGGATTTAGACTCTCAGCTAATGCGGCATTTCTAGGAGAGCGCAGTCGGTCGAACCCGGTACACTGCTGAAGCCCAGCATCATGCTGGTACCTTAGATGTTTAACCATTTTGGAGAAGCTTTACAGATCAACATCTCAAAGTGAATCCAAACTTTTGAGCCTCCATCTTCCGCTAATGCTCTGGTGGAGCATGATGTACTGGTCCTGGCAAGAAGTGCCCCCTTAATTCAGACACATTTTCACACTAATTGCAGCCCTGTATCTGAAACATACAATCCAGTTATCCGGTCCTTGGAATTTGAGCCGGTTATGATTCAGATCTGGGTTCGATACCCACCCCTACCTCCCTCACACAGCCAGTCATGTGGCGTCCGACACCATGGGGATATGGGACTCGAAGTCACCCTAAGCCTGAAGGACGGACTCTGTGATTCACTCAAGACTCCTCAATAAAGAATCAACGCAAATCTTTGCCTCTAATCGTCCACATCACTGTGCTCTCCAATATTTCCCCCTAAGGGAATTTGGACCCATTTCATTCATTAGCCAGGGAAGTTGTGGATGACTGTTCCGAACCTCAGAGTTGTTTAAGAACTTTGAATTGCGTCTCGATGAAGGTTTACCTTTCTGTCAAAGCATTTGGTCCTCCAGGGCGTCTCCGTGTCAGTGCGGTGCCTCTCCTCTTTCCTCTGCCTCTCCTCGAGAAAGCGCTTGTGCTCTGTGGCCTTCTCCATGTCCTTCTGCTGCAGCGACTCGGTCACATGCTCCCAAAGCCTCCTGCAGGAACAACGAACACAGCACGGCGTCTTTAACCACGGCTAATCTCACAATGTTCGTTTTGCATGAAATTAGTAAACTAAAAATGATATTCTGAGCTAGGGAACTGAAGAGAAAGTCCATAGTAATACATTTATGTCCACAAACTTTTGGTTATACTTTGTGAAGTGTTAGACAAAGGAGGAGACGACCTCGAGAAAGTCCCGTCACTGCTTAAATAAAAACCTGCAGTGGGAGGTACAGTCTGACGCTCTGCCTCTCCTCACCTGGATTCATAAGGTCCTTGCTGCTCGATGGGCCGCACTCGTTTCCTGGTGACAGGCAGCTTGGTGACGTCGACCACGCGCATCTCGCCGCTAGTGTAGCTGAACTCGAGCGCGCCGTTCCACTCGCCCTGCACGCGGCACGCTACCGAGTTGGTGGGGTTGTGCTTTACCTCGGCGCTCACTCTGCATTAAACAAAACACAGGATCCAATTGCAACCCTCACTCGGCTTTCACCGAAGAATCAGGTGCCAATCAATAGAACAAAAGGAAGAGCGTACAGCCGAGAAGACAACGCAAACGTGGACGAGACACTGAGTCTGTGTGGTTTTGGCAGCCGGTATAAGAGAGTGCAGAGTCTGAATGAACATCTTAACTCAATTCATATTGCACTTACTGCTGGTGGAAGTTATGGACGTGACATTTAAAAGTTTTACTGACTTGTAAAGAGGCTAATGGCCTGCACAAGCATTCAGTGATGAGTTCTCCTACTTAGAAAGATGAGAGAGGTCTGTAATTTTCATCATAGGTACACTTCAACTATGAGAGACAAAATGAGAAAAAAAAATCCAGGGAATCATTTTTAAAGGATTTAATTGTAAATCATGGTGGAAAATAAGTATTTGGTCAATAAAAGTTCAGCTTATATACTTTGTAACATAACCTTTGTTGGCAATGACAGAGGTCAAACATTTCCTGTAAGTCTTCACCAGGTTGGCACACACTGTAGCTGGTATTTTTGGCCCATTCCTCCCATGCAGATCTCCTCAGAGCAGTGATGTTTTTGGGGCAACACGGACTTTCAACTCCCTCCACAAATGTTCTATGGGGGTGAGGTCTGGAGACTGGCTAGGCCACTCCAGGACCTTGAAATGCTTTTTATGGAGCCACTCCCTTTCGTTGCCTGAGCGGTGTGGTTTGGGATCATTGTCATGCTGGAAGACCCAGCCATCTTCCATCTTCAATGCTCTCACTGATGGAAGGAGGTTTTTGGCTTAAAATCTCACGATACATGGCCACGTTCATTCTTCCCTTAACACGGATCAGTCGTCCTGTCCCCTTTGCAGAAAAACAGCTCCAAAGCATGATGTTTCCACCCCCATGCTTCACAGTAGGTATGGCGCAACTCAGCATTCTTCTTCCTCCAAACACGGCGAGTTGAGTTTTTACCAAAAAGTTCTATTTTGGTTTCATCTGACCACATGATATTCTCCCAATCCTCTTCTGGATCATCCACATGCTCTCTGGCAAACTTCAGACAGGTCTGGACATGTACTGGCTTAAGCAGGGGGACACGCCTGGCACTGCAGGATATGAGCCAATCTCGGCGTAGTGTGTTACTATGGTAGCCTTTGTTACTTTAGTCCCAGCTCTCTGCAGGTCATTCATCAGGTCCCTCCGTGTAGTTCTGGGATTTTTGCTCACCGTTCTCATGATCATTTTGACCCACGGGATGAGATGTTGCATGGGGCCCCAGATCGAGGGAGATTATCAATGGGCTTCCATTTTCTTACAGTTGCTCCCACAGTTGATTTATTCACACCACTATTGTAGATTCACTCTTCCCAGCCTGGTGCAGGTCTACAATTTTCTTCCTGGTGTCCTTCCACAGCTCTTTGGTCTTGGTCATGGTTGAGTTTGGAGTCTGACTGTTTGAGGCTGTGGACAGGTGCCTTTTATACAGATAACGAAGTCAAACAAGTGCCATTAATACAGGTAACGAGTGGAGGACTTCCTGGATTTTTGTTTCTCATTTTGTCTCTCATAGTTGAAGTGTACCTATGATGAAAACTACAGACCACTCTCATCTTTCTAAGTAGGATAAATTGCACAATCAGTGGCTGACTAAATACTTTTTTGCCCCACTGTATATATATATAAAATATTAATGTGTACATATATAGTCCCACGGTCAGTGTAATTCACTTAACCTGTCAGTGTGTTTAACGTTCTGGCCGATCGGTGTACAGGAACAGATGAGTAATACAGACTTACAGGCAATAGTTTGGTATAAATTTCTGGGAAATCTGTGACTCATCACCTAATGCGTCTGTTTATAGGCTCTTCTGTAGTTTTTCTATTCATTGGGCTTTTCTGACAGCAGACCTGCAGCGTGACACTAGAGCCGATTACCCTGTAATGTGATCAGGCGTTACCGACCTGTGCAGCTTGCCCCCGTAGAAAGGCTTGGTCTGGAAGGTGATGGCGGCGCTGTAGCCCGTCTTGGCGCAGTTGACGTTAACCTTTCCGCCCAGCTCCACCCAGGGCACGGTGAGGATGGAGCGCGCGTAGGCCGACGGCAGGGTGAACGTGTACTCTTCACCGTGCTCCAACAGGTGTAGGTTACCTGAGAAAAGCCCACAGCCAATAGAGAGAACCAGTGTTACACAGCTGGCAGTCTATATTCCTTCATTCATTCAACCATTCACTATCTTATCCGTTTAACCCTAGTCAGGGTTGCAGGAAAGCAGGTGCCTTCATGGCTTCATGCCTTATGAAGGTTAGGGTCATGGGAGACCCGTAAGCTCTCCCTTAAATTACTGGGTTCACAGAAAAGTGGGACGTCAGTCCACTGTAGGGGTGCAATGATTAATCGCACGGGAGCATGGTGAAAAAAAGTGAAGTAGTAAGAAGCCATTCAGAACTCCGTCTACTTCTGCCATTTTCCAGATTGTCACTCGTTATAGCAGGTAAGTGCTCCAGGCACAGGCAGTCCCTGTTTTACAATGGATATATATTACAATATTGTCCTGTACCTTAACCGCTAGGCTACCACAGTCCCCATGAAATTTATTTCATAATAGTGTTTATTGAATAATGTATTGAAAATGTAATACAAAGTTGCGACCATGGCTTTTCCCGCCAGTATCGCACTGCTGATCGGATTCCCATCATAAAGTCGAGATTTTTTATATATATATATATATATATATATATATATATATATATATATATATATATATATATATAAAAATAAAAATCTCGACTTTATGATGGGAATACGATTTGAACGATATATATATATAAAAAAAGACAGAGAGAGAGAGAGAGAGAGAGAGAGAGAGAGAGAGAAAGAGAGAGCGAGCGAGAGAGAGAGCGAGAAAAAGAGAGAGAGAGAGAGAGAGAGATATCTCAGCCATGGTCGCAACTTTGCATTACACTTTCAATACCTTATTCAATTATCACTATTATGAAATAAGTTTCATGGGGACTGTGGTAGCCTAGCAGTTAAGGTACAGGACTATGGACCTCAGGGTTCAAATCCCACCTCTGCCAATCTGGCACTGTTGGGTCCTTGAGCAAGGCCCTTAACCCACAACTGCTTAGACTGTAACTGTATCAATTGTGACTCTGGATAAGGGCGTCTGCTAAATGACGTAAACGTTAATGATTTTGCATAACTGAACAGCACAATTTAAGCATGTCCAAGTTAGGCTAGGGTATGAAATACACAACACATTAAACTCCTCCATTTACAGTATATTTGTCTGAACATATCCACATCATAGACATCTCTGGCAAATCATTTCTGCTTCAAACCCAAAGAAAACCAGGCCTTACCCTCGCCAACCATGGAAACACCAATGGACATGCCCATGAACTTGCTCTTGGTCCACACATGCGTGTTCACACAGATCTGCCTCTCTTGGCATTCGGCGTAGAAGCCCGAGACCGGCGGGTGGTGCGACACCTGCTCGGCCACGAAGCGCACGTTATACGACTCGGCCGAACTCGAACCCTCCTTCTGAAGCGCTTGAGACGTCGCCGGCTTTGGCACTCTCCACGAGCAGTGGAACGTCTCACCGATGATGGGGTTGTAGGGCTTCTTGGCAATAGCTCCCTTGCGACCCTCGTGAAACGACGTCAGGTAATATTCGACGAACCGGACCATGCGCTCCATAGGGGTGGAGCCATCGGCAATGGCCAGAAAAAGGTCCGGGTGAGACATGAAGTCTGCGTACATCTCCAGCAGGGAGCGCTTCTCCAGGATGAACGTCGGAAGGACCACCTATGTGAAGATTTAAGATTGAACTCTTTTCTTAAGACTAGCTCATGGATCATATCAATGTTTGCTCACAGATGATAGTTCGCAATAAAATGATAAAGTCACGCCCATGATATGTCGTTCAAATCGCTCACCCTGGTAAGGTCCATGCCCAGTTTGAGCTGAGAGAGGAGGTGCAGGATAACGCTTCGTTCTTCCTCCACTGCTCCCAAGTCCTCTTCCTCAACTGGAAAGCTGTCTTCCTGCTCCTCTTCTGCATCAATGTCTTCCTGCTCCTGGTAGACAGGTTAACAATATAGTCTTCATATTTATTTCTACAGTGCTTTTTACAACAGAGCACCGATTCAAAGCGTCTTCTGAGCAAGTACATTGCAACAGTAGCGGGTTTTCCATCCACCAAGCTTTTGTGAATTTAGAAACTGCACAGAGAAACCAAAATGGAAAAACACACAAATATCACAATGGGTTTTATGCGAGAACAGTGTTTCTCAATCCTGGTCCTGGAGCCCCAATGCTCTGCACGTTTTAGTGCTTTCCTTACTAACAACACACCTGATCCAGTTACTAAGCTCATTAACAGGACCAGGATTGAGAAACACTGCGCTAGAACGAGGTGGAAAGTTCGTATATCGCTATATAACGGCGATGGAAAGGGGTTTTTCGAATAAACAATGACATATCAAGCTTGACGGATCAAGTCAAAGGATTTCGTTCCACCTGACCCGCGACCAAAAACAAATCGTTATATTTAGATACGATTTAATAGTCGACCCGACTGGACGTGAGCGTAATTGTTAAAATTATAATGTATACCCGATTATACGGATAAGAAAAGGATTCGACCCGAAGCGAACACAAACATTTCAGCCCTCATTAGCTGGGCCAGTACTCGTCCTGCCAGGCGATGAAAACCAAAAAAATTATTGTAAATGGCTGTAAAGATTTAATGTTTATTGGACTGTGGTGGCCTAGTGGTAAAGGTGCAGGACTATGAACCAGAAGGTCCAGGGTTCAAATCCCACCTCAGCCAAGCTGCCACTGTTGGGTCCTTGAGCAAGACCCTTAACCCACATTTGCTTGGATTGTAAGACTGTATCAATTGTAAGTCGCTCTGGATAAGGGCGTCTGCTAAATGCTGTAAATGTAAAGATTATTCCGTGTTCAATTCCTCCATTCTTGTTCATTTCGATGCCACCCTCCTACATCATTGAAAGTTTATTCGCATAACTGCAGTCGATGGAAACACATTTTTTTTCTGCCAAAATTTCGTAAATGTGCCTAACATGAAACATTTGGAAGGAAACCCGCCCAGGGCAAGGGAAAATTCCCTAAATTTGAGGTTTGTTTTAATAGTTTACTTAACGTCGCATCAGCGTTCATAGCTGTTCGTGACCAGACCAAAGTTACAACGATACTAGTCAGACACATTGACCGGGCCAAATTTAGAGCAACCAATTAACCTAACACACGTTTGGAATGTGGGAGGGAAGTGGGGATCAAACCGGGGATCTTCCTAAATGTGAAGGAGAATGAGACGAACGAAAACGTGATGAGGAAGAAACCAGAGGACTTTATAGTCTGAGGATCTACCTTAGATATTGATACTTATCCTCTTTGTAAGTCCTATTAATGAATAAACAAATCTCTTGTATTTATAACACCCCAGCAGGGCTGACTGTGTGTGATCTGCCAATCTGAGCAGAACTGTTGCCAGATCGGTCGCTATGGTGATGATGCTGAAGAGCCCAGAGCAGGAGTAAGGGAGGCGAGCAGTGACATTAACACGGAGCGCCCAGGAACGGTTAACTTTTAGGACTTGTGCCTTTACTTTCTTTGTACGTTCAATTAAATGTTAGATTTTGTGCTGGCGCTGCTGCCTGGACTTTAGAAAATTGCATTTGTGCATCGAGCGCGCCATTTATTCATACGCGGCTTCGCTTCGATAAGCTAATTTAATGTTTATTGAACGGATGCAGACCTCAAGAAAGACAGAAGATATGGCTCTAGAGAGACAAGAGCCACATCATATCCATTTACCATTCAGTAATTTATCACATGCCCTTATCCAGGACTGATACAATCTTGATTTTGAAACTGCTTTGCTCAAGGACGCAACACTAGCAGATTGGCAAAGGTGGGGTTTGAACCCTAGACCTTCTGGTGAATAGTCTAGTAGCTTAACCACTAGGCCACAATCGTACGGCTTGAAAACGGATTCTGATCAAATTTGAAAACACATACAAATCTGGCTCGAATCTGGTTGGGAAAAATCTGTCCACATTTGAGTTTAAATTAGATTCGAGCTGCCTGTCTGAAATCAAGACAAAGTACAGGGTTAGATTTAAGCTCTCAGAATAGCTAACATATTACTATTCTATCCTTCCAAACTTTTTAACCAAACATTGTTCAACTAGGGCTCTCAGACAATTCAAATCTTCATCGTGCTTCGACTTGCTCCTATGTGACCCTAACAAAGTTTGGTTTTTCCATTAATAGGTGCAAAACAAACAAAAACAACATACTAATTGCTTTTTGACAATTCAATAACACTATTTTCATCGCGTCTCATCTTGTTTGCTATACTGTGACATTTCATTGCTGAGCTGCTGAGGTGTCGTGACGTTTTTATGGCACATGGAAGTGTAAGACTTCACCACCCTCACCAGTTCTTTATCTATAGTCTATACTGCTCTATTTTTTTCTTTTTTGCTTTAAACCTTTTTGATTTTCATTGGCCAAAGTCACAGGGGAGTTGGCGCCTAACCCTGACAGAACACAGTCTTACCACCAGATGCCAGACTGTGGCTGGGATGGGGTTTGGGGTCCCCTTTTCAACGCCAGGGATAATCCATGACTGGCCTCCCCTCCTTCAGAAACAACCAGGTTTTCTGATAAGCAATACTGAAGCCTGTACGTGAAACGTCACCATACCAGTGTTCCCTCAGATACAGCCTCTATCAGCGCATCGCTGGGACTCCAAACCTGGTTCCTGTGGCGGAGGGTCAATGTATTAGACCGAAATTTTGTTGTGTTATTAATGTTAATTTGTCCACCCTCAATTTAATATTTCACTCATAGGCACCATGAAATGCTCTATAGTAATAAACAGCTCGTCTACCCACAGAATATTTCAGATTCTGACACACACACACACACACACACACTAATCCCCTAATCTCCCCCTCCATTTTCCTAAAGAAAAATAACATTTAAGTGATTTGTTCTAAGCAAGAGTACTCAGGGCCTTCTTTTCCCACAGAAAGTCTGCTTGTTTTGTTGTTAAGCCTTTGTATGGCAATAAGAGTCCATTTAGATGTACTGTATGTAATCCCTGCATGGACTTTATAAACACTACATTTATTGATATGAGAATTCGGTTTACACTTTAACCAAAGGTGAGATTTTCTGCTGGGAAGTGACTACAGAATGACTTGGCTTAAGTTTGTTTATTGATATTTCCTGTAACATAAAAATGATCGAGGGAAACGTTCCAAATCCAGCTGCTGCCAACTCCATAGTCTTGACTCCAGATGTTTCACTTTAAGACAAAGCGAATTTCTCGTGTATCCACTAGTCGGTGTGTCTGCTCTGATCTTTTAGGGACGGGTTTGAGGTTAGTAGCCAGAGAATGATCAGTGGACTTTCAGCGCTGAAGGGTTTGATCAACAAACCTCATATCACATGCTAAAATGAGGGAATGCTTACATTAACACACACACACACACACACACACACACACACACACACACCTTAAGGACATACACAATACAACACAAGCTGATACGGTCATGGGGTCATCATGTATGAATCACCGCGAACTCCAAACCAATTTCACTTGGCAGGTGTGTGTGTGTGTGTTTCTGGGAAGGCCTTTCACAGTACATTAAGCTCAATTTGAAAAGAGAAAGTGTGTCATGATAGGCTATTTATATCCACACTCAGAATGGATGGGTCCTGCTCGTGCTTTTTAAGACTTCACTTTCCTTAAATCATAATAATGTCAATGAAAATAATCATTTAAAAATTTTAGTAACTTCAAACTAAAGGGTATGGTGTAAGTTTAGGATATATTTTCATTTAGACAGGGACAAACATTTAGAAATTAAACAGGATTACATTGCAAATGTGCAAAGTATGATTGGGGAAAAAAAATATATATATATATATTTTTTTACAACCATATTTTAAAAAATTTCAAAATGAGAGAGATATATATATATATATATATATATATATATATATATATATATATATATATAGCGATTGCAGGAATGGATGTTCAACTGGGAGACACTGCATGGTAATCAGGGGACTAACTTCGAAGACGAAGGGAGACATTAACAAAGGGTCCGAGCTGGGTGCGTCGAACTCGGTGTCTCCTCGGAATATGTCAGTTCTAAATATGAGAGGAAGACTCCACGCGTCATGATGGTGAGACACTCAAAAATAGGGGTAGGTATTAACACAAATCGGAATTGCGAGAAGAGTGTGACAACAGAAATAGTAAAAAAAAGAGATAGATGTAAGGGGATCCCTGATCCCACACTTACAAACTGATCAGTGAGCGAGAAGGGCCAGGGGCACGCGCGGGACGGGTCGAGTAAAGGAAGTATCGCTGAGGACTAAGATATAGATAAGATCGAATATCTCTAAAATTATAGAAGAGAGGCTAGAGTTAGGGGGCGCGAAAAAAATAGGAATTGGGGCGGCTAAAGAAAGGAAAACGGCCAAGTATATATCGGCGCACTATATATATATGATTGTATGACTAAAAATATGATTGCATAAAAATAAAAAAATTAAAAATATATATACACTTATTATTGTATGTATATAATGTGCAAAAAATATATAAAAATATATAAATTATATATATATTTTTTGATTAGGAAATATTAAATACATCTTAACTAATAACAAATAAACAAACATTCTGCCTTAGTACACACCTTTTTTACTAAGCACACTCACTTATCTTCCACAGCCATGGGTTTGAATTTATGGTACCCTAAAAGTGATTTCCTAATTCTTAGAACAGAACAAGGGCTTTAATAAAATCACAGCTGAACTAAAAACAAACCATAGTCCATATCTGCTTTATGCCGGTTTCCCAGCTCGGATGCACAGACTTAATAATAAATGAACTATTAATTAAAAAATTAGAATGATTTTGGCCACCAAAAAGTAACTGAACCATTTCAGTTCTGAATAATGATTTCTGTGCAATTATTCAGTCCAGACACCTAGTTAAGAACTCAAAAACTGAGTTCTTAACTACTTTACATTATTTAAAAAAAAGAAATAACAATAAATAAAGAAATAAATAAAATAAAACAGATATTTGTCTGATCAGATTTTCTAGCCTGATTCTATTTGGCATCAAACAAGATCTTTGACAAGACATGTCATGCCGAAGCAGACGAGACCCAAGTGCTGACTGTCATGGACTTTGCTCCACAGTTACCTGACCTAAACCCTATCGATCATTTATGGGGGCAGGTGCTCTTTGGAACATTGTGAAGTCACATCGGACAACTACTATCACGTTCAATCTTACACTATAAACAGGGCCGTCTGTTTGCACAGCATTTGGGAAAAGGATCATCACTGGTGGCTTGAACAGCAGGACTGTAAGGGAAGGTGTACTGCAAATACAGACGACAAGAGATGTAAGCTACAAATGATCCATCATTACTTCTTTTCTAAGAGCCTGCACACTGTAGTGCCAGTCCAAGTCCATCTACATTACATACAGGCAAAGATCAAGCTCAATGTGTAACAAAAATCAGTGAAGTGTGAGATGTAAAACGTTTCCTACCACAGAACTGTTACAGGACTCCATTTCCGATTCTAGGACGGCTCCCTGCGGTTTGCACGCGTCTTTAGCAACGCCTTGAGTGCCACCATTCTTCAGAACTTCTGGCAGTTTGGGCTCCAGCCACTCGATGGTCGGCCCTGCGGGGCAAACGGAGCCTTGTTCAGAGCTGCTCATGTCACCAGTGCCTACATGCGATGGCTAGGGGCCAAACGCAGCCTCGGTCACTAGAACCACAGGTGCTCGATCCCCTCACAACCCTCCTCGAGTTCACATTAGCCACCGAGCGGCGCGTACGCATGCAGATCCGCAGATCCGGGGCTTCTGTGAGAAGACGTCCAATTCTGTTCTGGGAATTTAGGCGGGAATCCTGACCTGTTAATCTCACTGGATCTACACGGCAACTAAAACACTGATACACCCCACTGACTGCTGGCCGGTTTGCATGTTCCTCTCCTTTCACAGAGCTATAAAATATGCATGCTTGTCAACCGGATCAAATTCAATTCATACGGCAAGCCGCTGCGACTTTTAATCAGGGAGGTTTGAAATCAGAACAGGAAAAAATGGCTTTTGAACATTCTTACTTGGAAAAATCGAGTTTTCACCAGCGACCTTTTTGTATTTTTCCCCATTCATGTCAAAACTGAATTCTTAGTTGAAATGTAATTTTTACCTGTTCAAAGTGAGTTCTTTAAAATTAAAAATGCACATCGCTCGTAAGAATCCAGTTTCAATACGTACTATGATCTGAATGTGAAATAATTGAACCTTTACTAGTAATAATTGTTTACCATTTTCTAGTAAGTACTGTGTGTGTATACTAGAACTAATACTATTTTTACTAGTAAGAATTCAGTTTGAATACATACTAATTGACTTTGAACACGTAAGAATTAAATATTCACCAGAAAAAGTGGTTTTTAATATTAAAAAAAAAAATCACTTTATACTAGTACGAACGTATTTATTACTACATGTTGAAATTCATTTTTTCCTAGCAAGAACTCACCATTGAAACGAATGGGGAATTATCCCTTGCAAAACTTGTACTTTCATTACTAAGAAATACATTTTCCTAGTACGAATGCCTGTTTAACTAGTAAGAACTCAGTTTCAAACATGCTCAAATTCTACTTTCATTATAAAACAATTGTACATGTTCATATTTCTTTTTCGATTTGCCACAAACACAGAAGCCTGGCAGAGTTACGAGACCATCAACGTTAATCTTGCTTCCGCACTGAAGTGGTTGGTGCCGCACGGACTGGATGGCATCTGTGAGAAAACGCGGGCATAAAACAAAGCACGCGTGCCAATTAGAACAGAAAAGCTAGCGAGTCAGACAGAGGATCGCTTTATGCATTAGTAATAGGGTTTCATGACAGCTGCACAGAAACACTGTGGCACGTATGGGTGACGCCCTCGGGTCTCTGGTTACCTGCACCGGCCTATCAGAGCCAGATACAGTTCCTCATCCATTATAGAACTTTATTCCACTCCACAGCCAGGTCCACAGGTCACGAAAACTACAGGAACACGACCTTGGACTCCGATTTGCTACCGGATACAGGCGATTTAAGCTGCTCGGTAGAAACGATGGAACCACAGAGAAGCGTCAGAGGACCGATCTGGAGTCAGGTCCTTTTAAACCCGTACACAGGATATAGTCTCAACCAAAAGTTTTAGGTCAGGCCTGCAGGAGTGGGGCACCAAGATTCTAGGTTTCTAGCTGTTCAGTGACTGTACCTCCGAGGGGGACTTTGTGTCGAGACACTTGCTGAAGCTGCAGGATGTGCAGGCAGTCGCTCAGGCAGCTCATCGTGGCCAGGGAGGTGGCTTTGAGCAGCAGGAGATCCTGATCCAGCGGAGACAGGTTGTGGGTGGCCGGGAGACCCTCGATGCATTGAACCAGGTCTCGGTGCTGGTCCTGCGCCTGGCTCATCATCTAGACGACACGGAACAGGATCCTCAGCATCCCTACTAACGCATATCTCATTTACAAATATTTAATTCCTATACATTACGGACAAAGACCTTCTCAGTATTTTAGTTAGAAACGCAGATTAATCTACATATCGTTGCTTTATTTTACTGAGGTGAGGTTACTGCAGGATTATTTCTAATCACCATCACTATTCAATTTTTAGGTACATAGGCATTATCATAAAGTAGATCGTGCTTAGTACGTGGAACCCATCACCCTCTGAGTGAGACAGATCCACCGGATAAGACACTTATGTAGTGTGGCTTTACTTTCACACTGGACATAAAAGTATAATGCTTTAAAGGAGAATATCTGCAGTCAAAAAGGCCTGACCTTCAGAGAAAAGTCAATTTGCATGTTTAAGGTGTCAGCTATGGGAGTCACAGACTGAGAAGAGGTGGTACAGTGCAGTTTCACGACTCGTGAATAAATGCTTCGAATTGCCTCTAGAAGTATATGGGTCCTTCACAACCTATTTCTGACAGAACACACCACTTGAATGATGCTAGATGTGGTGTCCCTAATATTCACCAGCCCCACCAATGAACTCGGTGACCGCCTCACTTCCACACTCCATGCTCTCACCTCACGGGCCTCCACCAGGTGGTCCCGCAGCATCAAGCGCTTGCTCAGGTAGGTTGAGGAGCCACGCTGGAACTGGGACAGACCCAACAGGGAGCCGGTGTTGTGGCTGATCTTGCGCTGCAACGCGGGAGAACTGGCACTGCCCTGAGAGGCCGCAGACAGACTGCGAGTCTTTAGTGGTGGGTTTGTCTTCAGGATGAAAGCATAGTGTATAAGACTGGCCCCCACACAGCCCCCACACAGCCCCCACACAGCCCCCACACAGCCCCCACACAGCCCCCACACAGCCCCCACACAGCCCCCACACTAAATTGTAGCCTCTTTACTGCCACAACTAAGGTTGCAGCAACAGACGCAGCGACTATTTTTATCAGTTAAGCCAAATTCTTAAATATCAGAGATCAATTTCAGGTAGTAAAGAACCCCATCTTTTTGCAATTGAAAAAAATTGAACTGTCACGGCTCAGTTAATGATACAGCAGAGCTTAACGAAACAACATACAGGAACAGAGTAGCACCCGCGGTCCCATCAGGATTCACCAAAAAAGGACCAAAAAACCTCTGAGACCCCTGGTGAAAAGACCTAATTTTGCATTTTACTCTAATCGACTGCAACGTTTCTCATTACAAATCACATAATCAATCAGCACTCGTTAATCTTTTTCGGTCTTTAGGTAGTGGCAAAGCTCTGAGGTGTTTTTGGGTTAGGATATTCGTAATGGTGAACATTTTCACCGGTGATCTCAGACTTTTGGCCCTCACCTTCTTTAACAAGGAGAATAAACATAGCACCATAAGTCCCTCTGTCTAAGTTGGGTTGCTCACCTTGCCCATAGCTTCGGTGTGATGCTGGGTGCAGATCTGCAGCCGGCTCACCCAGTGCTGTCTCTCCTTAGCATTGGCAGCTGAGGTAAGCAGAAAAGTTCTTATTATAGACACTCTGCAGACCAGAAGAGCACTAGTGAGCGACCTATAAAACTGCACTTTAATTCATAATCAAACTTGGCAGCAGAAAGCGATCTATTAAAAGGCCTTGATGTACATGGAGCTGAAGGGAAGTACCAGGCATAGGAGGAGGACGAGGAGAAAGTATTGATATTTCCAGCATTTCTTCCCCTAATGAGCCGCACCGAGCGAGCACTAATGCCGTGGACATGAGCGCCACGGAGAAGAACCAAAGTCTCCGGAGATGGGGGAGATATACCTCTGAGTTTGTACTGCTCCCCGCTGATGGCGTTGACAGTAAAGGTGTGCGAGTCCTCGTCGCTGGGGGAGATCACCGCACCCGCCAGAGGAAGCGTACCCCTGGGCTTTTGGTTCCGTAACTGCTCGCTCATAAAATACTCCAGCAGCCCCGCCTCATTGTCGAGAACAAAGAAGCTGCAGACAGGAAGGCCGTCAGCAGAGATGGCAAAGCAAATCAGCATATTAAAATACTGTGACAAAATGTAAAGACTTATTGTTATCCCTCACACATTTTAAACGGCTCAAACACCGATCTGTTTCTGGAGTCGGTTGGACTTATCAATTATAATAGATTCAAATTTTAATATGAAAAAGATCACAGAAATGCATTATAGGAAATTTCAAAATTCTATTTACAACTGACAATTCAAACGACAAATTTTCAGACTCAGAACAGCTGAGCACATTCACCCCTCCCACACACATTTACGACCAAAAGTATTGAGACACAAACCCACATTTTTATATTGCAAATCACAATCAATCAGCACTCGCTGATCTTTTATTGGTCTTTACATAGTGACAAAGCTTTGAGGTGTACTTGAGTTATACATGTAATGAAAAACATTTCCACCAGCGATCTCACTTTTTGCCAGGTTTTTTTTTAACAGGGAGAATAAACCGACCTTCTGTTAGTCACTGTCTAATTGCAGCACTGTTGTCGTTCCTCACAGAAATCTAATTTTTCACAGAAAAAAAAATGATTGGGAGCTACAGTGAGATACGATGCATACTGCGATATAATGCGATATTCCACGTAGTTTACCGAAAATATAAAAACAGCTTAAATACAGGTTATGGTGTACGATCTGAGTCGTCTTAATATCTCACATCACATTGCTAATTCGGCGGACAAAAAAGTCAAAACCCTGTACTGTGACATCTACAGGGGCGGAGACTGTAGTTTATACCAAATCTAAAACGTGTTTTTTCTTCATTGAAAGAAATCTATACTTGCAGCTGAAATTCAATGTAGTATATCATGAACATAAATATTGCGATATATCGCCGAAGCGATTTTTTGGCCCAGCCTTAGTATCAATAATAAAAAAAATTGAAGTGTCCTTCAAAAACACACCAAAAACAAAGTGATAAACAAATAAACCCTAACATTTTGGTATCGACTTCAGCCAAGAATTTACTAGCATGAACTAAAGGAAGGTATAAACGCTTGGTTAATCCCCAGAGAGGGGGGATTTATGTGGCAGGGGCACCCTTGGTCTGTCAGTGGTGGGACACAAACCAGGGTGGCTCAGCACCGCAAACCAGTGCTTTACCACTGAGCCACTGTTTCACACCCTGCGTCTGACAAGAACCAGAACGACCTGGCGGCTGAGAGCAAGACGGGTCTGGCGCCTGAAAAGCAGAGTTATGAAGGCGCAGAGATTGTGTGAAAAGCAGCAGCAGCCTCACTACACAAACAGGAAACAAATCATGTGCGATTTCAGCGGCCTGCCACTCTAGTGCGAACGCTGAGTTAGTGACGGAGATAAAAAGGCTGCTGTATCAGCTGTGAGAGCTCACAAAGCCTATGGTATCTGCAGCTCAGTAGATGGTCCTTCAGTAGAAATGCCCTGCACTTTAAAAAGATGTGACCATAAATGGGGCTCAGAAAAAAGGCTTCACCTCAAGGCTTTGTGTGATTATTCCGCTAGAGAGCGATACTGTTAATGCCAGGTGTGAAAATGTCATCCTGATGATGTACTCACCGATACTGCCAGCCAGTTACCAGGTTTGTGTACTTCATTAAATATCCATCCACATTCTCCATGTGGTCACTACAATGGGTAGATAAGAGCAAAACGTTATTTATTTGGAACTAGTTTCCCTACTTGGGAATCCGATAATAAATGCACATTCAGCAGAAACTGTATTTTGAATTTTGATTGTAGGACATAGGGAGGCACGTGATGGGAGCGGTGAGTGCTGGGAAATGTAGTGAGAAAAAGCCATGATCATGGACCTTCAGAAATAAAACAGGAATGTTTTCACTCAGTTATTCAAGATGCAGTGAAGCTACAGTCAAGCATTTTGTTTACTCATTTAAACCTCTGTTTCTAGTCATATATTTTAATTGCAGGAAATTTCTGTTTATAAACGTCTACAAGATAATGTGCATTGCTTTGCATTCGCTTCAGAAATAAAAAAGGAATGTCTTTTATCAAATGTAAAATCAATAATCGGGAGAAAATCGAATCGCGAACTCAGTATTGTGAATCAAGTCGATACCCCTATTAACTGTGAGTGGTAAAAGTATGTGAACCTCCAGGACTGGCATTTAATTTGAAGGTGAAATTAGAGCCAAGTGATTAAATCAATAGGACGATGATCAGGTAAGTGGGCACCCTGTTGTACTTAAACAGGGATCTATCAAAGTCTGATCTTCCCACCACGCCTTTGTGGAAGTGTGTCATGTCACGAACAAAGGTTTCTGAAAACCTCAGAAAAAAATGAACTGAAAAACATTGCAAAATCATCTCTACTGTTAGGACTTGAGTCAATACTGGATTGTGATTTAGGTCACATTTATACAAAAACCTGGAGAATTATAAAGATTTCACAAAGAACCACTGTACAGTATAAAGCTAGAACCTTTTGCTGAGACTTACAACGCAGCAGAAATGTCAGTGTCTAAACTGAGAATGGTCCGGCATTCAAATATCGCCTGATTAATGGTGGTTTGGTTTTATGTTGGTACATCTATTATACCAACCTTACCATTTTAGATCTAAGTACCATACAGTAAGTGTACAGCCACACCGGTGGCTCAGGTACAAAACTACTGACCAGAGAGGTAAAGTCCACCAGCACCAAGCTCCTACTGTTGAGTACTTGCGCCTTAAACACACATCTGGATATCGGCTGCTTTGGCTAAAGGTTCCTCCTCAATACTGTCAAAGCAAACAAAGTGCTCCTGCATGGCTGATGCTTACATCAGCTGTTTACAGATGTTTACAGGAACTAGACACCACATTGAATCCTGCTGTTTACAGATTTAAGACTATACAGTAATTACACGTCAACTGTAGTAGTTCATGGACTTGTTATTGACCAGCAGGTTGAATGATAAAGTCCCTCAATATATTGGTCTATATTTCAGGCTTTATTTGGTTAAGGGTTCCCTCTTTGCATTACATTCATTGAAACAAGACACTGACCAAAATGGATACTGACCAGACATACCATAGTAACCTTGTCTTTTTAGGCTACTGTAAGGTAAATAGAAAGGGTTTTCTCATATGTAATATTATGTTATATGTTTTAAGAACTCAACTCCTGAAGGTTGGGGGTTCAAGCCCTTGAGCAAAGCCCTGAACTCAGAATTGCTTGGATTTCTCAACTGCATGTCACCCTCCATGATTCATATCTCACTTCTGGTACGTGTTTAGACAAGCATAAAGTAACTAGATCCCACGGAATATTTGCATGGCAGCTGATCATTTGCATATCAGATGTACCTGCGTACACAAACCTGCTTATAATCACCCAGTAACCAGGCACCTTTTTTTTTATACATGACCCGTGTGGCCAGTTCACCTCACTCTGGTGAGCGAGGGTCAGCACAAGGTAAATTCAGGTCATGACTGCCCGCATGTGATCTCTAGGATCCCTTTCCATCTACACCTCCATGCTTTAGGATCATCACGCCCTGCTGAAGACACCATACTGGCTTTTTAAACAGATTTTTCTTTAAAGAGCAGGAAACCAGAGTCTAACCGCATCGCCATCACCTCACACAGATGAACAGAAGTCTACCTGTACTGCCAACTTTTCGAGGTGGTCCTGAACGAGCTCTGGGTGTGAAGATCCAGCTTCCCTTCGCTTTCAGACATCCGAATCCCTGCCGTTTCCACCTGCATCGTGGTGTCTTGTTGTGTGATTAGCTTAGCTTAGCTACAGTGGCCTCTGACAGGACAGACTAGCTGAGATTAGATGAGATTGATAAATATGTAGCTGACGCTAGCAGTGTTGATAGCACCGCGGGCTCCTCCTCCGTCAAACAGAGCCTGTTTGAACGGCTCTCGTAGGCGGAAGGCGGCCTGAATCATTTACGCTAATAAACGTCGTCATTCTAGGCGAATTAAAATCTCCAGCTGGGAGGGAAAATAACGTTTAGGCTGCCTTCAGCCGTGTGCTACCATGACAGAAGTGGCGATGTGAATCACGTGATAGAGAATACAACATCAAATTCAGATCCGCCCTTCATTACCGCACTACATAGTGCACTATGTTATGGGCCGTACGTCCTATCTAGTACACTATCTAGTAAAGCGTTGTGGGTTAGGAACCAGGTATGTTTTGTTATGGACTACAGCTAGTTATTTGGTTTAACTGAATTAGTTTAGACTTCACCACGAATATGTGTGGATTACTTTAACGATTCACTAAAATTCGTGAAAAATACACATTTTCCTAAAGTAATTCTCTGAACTACCCCCGAATAAAAGCAGTAATTAGTGTTCTATTTTAAAGTTTACTTAATTTGGTTGTAGGTCTTGATTTAGACAGCACGCTCCCTACAATTAGTGAACTTATTTTAAAAAAGAAACCATCTCTTTTCACACTTTAACACTTTTCCCCGCTCATAGGAGCACGGGGATGATCCCCTGACCAGCCTTTCCTCCCTTGGATACAGTTAATAGTGTCTGCATCTGGTTCCTGACCTCCAGGACTCAAAGCCATGTTCTCGTGATAGCAGGACAGCGTATTAGAGCGCTGCCACAAAATGTAATATTATTACATTACAGTTAGGAATATTAACAAGGACCGACATTCAGTCCAGGGCACTTTTCTCCTTCTTGCCCTGCTTTATCCTGGCAGGTCACAGCAGAGTAGAGTCAATCCTGGAGTTCATGGGCACAAGCTAATGGGCAGGATGCCAGTTCATCAGACAGGCCTGGGAAGGAGTGTCTCTCCCATCCAGTTTCCCGTCCCTCACAGCTAATTATGTGTCTGTGTTATATTCAGCCTGGCTATACTGCCAAGCCATACACCTACATCATAATGTTAACGGGCTGGGATAGCAAACTGCTGCTTTGGCACCTGGGTATCACTCACTATGATATAAATATGAAATAAATGACAAAGAGTCCTGTCTGAGACGTAAAAGGAAACATTTATTAAGAAAAAAAAGAAATACAGTGCAAGTTGTTCCTTTCCAGTGAGATTTAATAGTTGCCACATAACAGATGTAAAACTGGCAAAATGTATGGACATAAAATACACATTTGGAACTAAAGCAGAGCAGGATGTAAGTAGGGAAGCAAAATTCCTCAAGTATTATGCATAGAATGGTCTTTGGTCATTATCTTTGACGTGTATCTTTCCATATTCCTTTTTATTCTTGCCTGCACTTTAGCACAACAAATGAAAGCAACTATGAATACATGACATGGTTTGTAATTGACCTTGAGCTGTTTATGAAAAGGATTCAGCCAGAAGTCCGTTTAGTGCGAAGCTGAACTTAATCTGTGTCTACAGACGACGTCGAGGGTGCCTGCACGTCAATGCATGAACTGGTTCCCTTGAAAGTAAAGCTTACAAATCTTATCCATTACTCTTAATCTCATGAAATCCACAGTGATACACAAAGCAAAACAAAGACAGTTTGTTCACAAACATTACTCTGCATCCTTCACACATTGCAATCTCAAAAGCACAGATCGATCGGTGGCTAAAGGTCAGATTTCCTGGCATGTGTGACCAAAAACAAAGCTGGCAGTCCTGAACTAATGATGCACATTTAAAGTAAACAAAAAGGAAAATCAAAGAAGTAAAATATAAATATGATCATTTAAACGTAATATATATTATCCATGAGCAATTTATTCTGCTACAGATGTGTTATGGTTATCATATTTATAGCAGACAGCCTTTAATCCTCCAGAAGATCCGCTATATCAGCAAAACTATGTAGACGACCCTTCTAGTGTGGTGTCTCTTGGTGACTTTTTACAGGTTAACATGAAACATACAGGCAGGTACCGAACACCTCATGACACTTTCATGGATTTGTACCTACAAGTCAGTTCCTTAACCTTCTGCCCTACCCACCTAAAACAAAAGACGTGTATCCCAACTTTGATAGATAAACTTGCCTCAAATCTGTGAGCCAGGGTTTCTTATCCAATATTAGTCAAGTCATGGTCCAGAAAGCCTTCTCAGAAGCATGAAGGCTGCTGTAGCAGCAAAGGAGACAACCTCCATATTAATACTCACATTCTTGGATGTCAGTTTTAGCTAATTAAGCTCTCATTAAGATGCTCATCGGGAAAGGTAATAGATTTATGTATATTGTACAATAGGTTTTCAAATATACAGTACTTTGCAAAAGTCTTAGACCACCATTAGATTAGATGTACATTGTTTTAGCAATGGTATAATGACCACATTTGGTCACAATGGTCTTCTTGGAAGGGGACAGAGTGAAAAGGTTAAGATATGCCAAAGCTCAAAGATTGTAATGACGTTTGAAATTTTTGGGTCGCCGACAATGTTACATGTGGTCATTATAGCATTGCTAAAACAACAAATCTAATGGAGGCCTAAGACTTTTGCACAGTACTGTATGCATTAACAGTAGTCATATTTAAGATTTCCTTACATATGAAGGTTTCCTCCACCACTGTTCCAAATTGCACTACATAGGGAGAACAGAGTCATTGTAGATTCAGCACTATTCTACTTCATCTTTAGGTAATGCAGAGGTCCCAGGGCTCAGCTCACACATCCTAGAGCTGAGTCATAAATTAAGCGTTATGACTTGAGTAAGTAATGAGCAGAACTGTATAAGATTGTGTTCTGAATCGATTTCTATTCCCTACAACAGTGTGGTAAATCAGGAGCCAGATTTTTGTACATAGGTAATAGTGATTAGGGAACTGTTTCGAACACGAACGTTGATTCTATGGCACTAATGAAAGCTAACTCATGTAGACAAAAGTTAGTGGACACCCTTACTAATTACTGAGCTCTGCTAGGTCAGCAACACCCACTTGTAACGCACATTCATAATATAAAGTGTACATTTCTGGAGACTCCCTAGACAAACAGTAGCAGTAGAATGGGTTGTACTGATAACACAGTGACTCTCAATATGACACATTTCTAGGCTTTTGTTTCCAACAAGTAATTTCATCAACTTTCTGCCCTGCTGTCCTTGAACACAGTCCACAGAGATTTGGGCTTATTGTTGAACATCAGAAGCCGACTTCACAGGCATGTTCTAAAATTTACCAGAAAGCCTTCTTAGAAGAATAAAGGCTGTTGTAGCCGCAAAGGCGTGCGTGTGTCCACACTAACACCCATGTTTTGGTTGTAACTTTTTGGGTGTCCACAAACTTTTGCCTATATAGTGTATTTCAGTCTGATTTGCATCCCATAAATAGTCATACTGATACAGGATGGACTGTTTACCATGGACTTCTATATTCCAGTTACATGCCATAAAAATACCTGATTTTACTTCAAGTCCTCCCTCAGTCAGTATGTTAAAATAACAATAAAAATCAAGGTTTGCTGGCCCTGAATACTATTTGGTAGACAAACTCTCGACAGCCACCTTTTATCTCACTCCATCTGTGTAAAGGAAAGCATTTAAAGGGTTTCAATCTCAATAAAGGGCCCATCACCACCACAGACCATGAGCGTTATGATGCCATGTATCATGATGGGTTAGACAGATGTGTTTAAATGTGTGTAAAATGCATCGCAGACCCGATCGGCAATGTTGAGCGATCAGATTTCAACCCGGTTTAAATGCATTTGCCCCTACTGCATCATTATCTGGACACTCATTTAATATAGCCTCATGCTGACACCCAAGACTCCAAAACAAAACAAAAACAAAATATAAGTTCAGCTGAGAGCTTTGTTAGGTTCTTAAATGAGTGGCTTCCAACCTTCTTGCAATTTTAATAGTAACAGCAGGCCTAAAAATGAAAGACAGCCTGTGTCTCGATGTTTTGAGAAGGCCCGCTTGAAATGAAAAGAACATTTAAATAATCTCTTACAGTACATACTGATAGAAATAGTAACTTCAAATGTCCAAGCCATTAAACCTTGGACCTTTTTGTAGATTTTTCCTGGATTGGTTTCACACACACACACACGACGAATTAAAAACGATCTTCAAGACCTCTAGAAAATCGCTACATGTCCACTGGAGATATTTAGAAAACAACAAATTAGCACCAGCATCTTAAGGTCACCCGCCGCACACGACTATGGCTTCGCGTCTCAAGTACACTTGCCTGGTATCTAACTGAGCAAACAGCAGTCGATGGCTTTTTCCAACCCTCGGTAAGCAGAACCGTCACGATTAAAGGATAAACCTATATCACTGAGCTTTGCCTTCCCTGGTAATAGATCTTATAGGGAATCCTATGGCAGTGAGATGCCTGCATCTTCCCCAAACACACAGACACACATCGGTACCAATATCAATTCCACACACAGAGCATGAAGCCTGCCAGCAAGGGGATGAGGTTAAACAGGAGCCGCCACAATGTCACCACCAGACCAGAAGAGCTGGAGCAAGGGTCTGGAAAAACAAAGCACTTCATTAGGAGCTCACAAACAAACTGCGTTCAGATTCTATAGGATTTAACCCTTAGGACTTTCTGTTGTGTTTTTCAGTGCTCAGGATTTAGTCGAACCATGCTAGCTGAAACAAAAAAAATGGTCCGTATAGTGAATATTCAGATAATGGGAGCCTATTTTTATTATTCCCAATGGGGAAATCTCTACCTTGTTCCAGTATATTCAAAACAACACGGCGACTTTCTGACTGGCCCTCCTACCTGTTAGAACTAAATGCTACTATACAGAAAAACAACCATTAAGGGATCTCCGGGGCTCAGTGGTAAGAGTGCTGGAAATGACAGTTCCTGAGGATCTGGGTTCAAAACCCTGGTCCTTACAACAAAGTCTGGATGGTGCGTTTATTGAATGGTAAAAATAAAGCTGGCTGGGCTGTATATAAAACCCATCCTCTGTTTAACATACAAGTGTCTGGTATCTTTTTGTCAGCACAACCTAACCATTATAACCTGATGTTTCTTTCCTACTTGGAGAGGGTGTGAAACATAAGGCATGGAAAATTGGAAAGTTGAATATGTAATGCAAATTTGTCAATAATTCTACGCTTATTTTTTAAATATACTTGAAGGCCCCAAGAGACTATATGCTGTAATATTTCCTAAACCTCATTTAGAGTTCAGGGTATGTTTTTGGGTGCATTTTGTCGATCTAGCACATGGGTGGGATCTAGCTTCAGCAAGCGAGGCCATGTCGATCTCACCTAAGCGTACGGAGCGCGTGCCGTTGACCGGCGGAAGCTCTTGAGGCTGAGGGCAGTCTCTGCAGAAGTCTGAGCAGGCCGGACAGATCAGCTCTCCGCTGTACACCCACTCGTTCATCCTCACGTTCACGTTAAGCACCTGGCCTTCGTGCACACACAGGAAACTCTGATCCTGCACCCACACCTGCAAACCCAGCCCCGTGCAGAACATCTGCGCAAACAGAAGTCCGAACAGAACAGCGTGGTCACACAACAGCACAACTGAGTTACTCCTGAATAAGAAGCACGGGCGTTTAAGAGTGTAACAATACAGCGGTACCTCAGTTACCGACCACATGGGTACACGTTCATGTAAATGTTGATGTGTAATCGGCTCCATTAACGCATATAATGCCTTATACAGTGCGGATTTTCTGGGGGTCTGGAACCGATTCGTTCAATTTACATTATTCCTTATGGGAAAAAGTTGCTCGGTACTCGTCATGCCTTCTGGAACGAACTAACTTCGAGAACCGAGGTACCACTGTAGGATTTTGTGATATCCAGATTGGCAATTCACCTTATAGCAACCGCTGCCCCAGTCTGGGTAGGTCATGCTCTTTTTGCACTGCCTCATAACAAAGGCTGACTTCTGGTACAGACAGACAGAGTGGGGGCCATACTGTTCTGCGGCGTAATTCCTCCATGGGTCTGCAGTGAAAAACATAAACAAACGTTAAGCCGAACAAGAAGTTCAATGCAAAGAAGTGCCACCCGGTGGTGTAGCAGGTACAGTGCACATCTCGGGGTCCTGAGATACTGGGATCAAATCCCACTCAAAGTGCAGAGTGAAATAAATTTTCCTTCCCTCATACATGAATGTGTATTATAATAAAGACAATATACAGGTTAACATTTACTAAGAGACTGTGGTGGCATCGCGGTTAAGGTACTGGATTATGGACCAGAAGATCTAGGGTTCAAATCCCACCTTGCCCAAGACCCTTAATTAAGGGTAAAAGCAATTTCTTGGACTGTAAGACTGTATCAGTTGTAAGTCGATCTGAATAAGGGCGTCTGTAAATGACATAGCCAACTAAATGAATGTCTGGCGCCACTTAGTGGTCAAACACTGGGATTGCATGTCCACTCAGGTAAATATTTTGCTGAAGACTGAAAACCATGAGATCTCCTTTTCGAGCTCTTCTGCTTTAAGGCTTTGAAACACTTTTATTTTATTGATTCATTGTATTAAATCACAAGTGCCACATCAACGCTTACGGGCTGACAATATCCTGCTCTCTGTCCCTATCCAAGTACTCTGCAGCCTCGTACCCCATTCACAGAACGTCTCGTTCTCATTTTAAGCATCAAATTCTCTTTGCGTCCATATATGGCGATCTGAACATCCCACAAAAAGTTAAAGCACATTCTGAACTGCGGTCTCACCAGGCTGGTTCTCCGGGATCCTGCAGTAGGAACTGCGCTGGTATTCGCCGCTCAGATGCCAGCTGAAGTCCTGACTGAAGGGGCAGTAGTCTGCGATCTCCACTGCACCTCCATAAAAGCCCAAATCCTCTTCGGCTGCTCCTGCTATACCGTCAAAGTACTGAAGAAAGGCCCAAAAGCGTTACTATACCAGTGAAACCAGTCTTTTGGAGTCATTAATACTGTGAGAATGCCCAACCTGATACTCTTTAGGAAGTGCCTGAGGATACTTCTGCAGGTTGCACACTGCCACTGCCAGCTGGTCCTGCCTGCAGGAGAGCTGCAGCGGCATGCCGCGTACAGAGTCACAGTACGGGGTCAGCATGGGCTTCCTGCATGTGGTACAGGCGTTAGATCCCAAGAGCCATGAAAAGAACCAAAAAGTTGCTCTTAAATTAGAAATCGCATCCACCACATAATAATGTAGAACCGAGAGAGACAATCAGGAGGGATGACATACGTCTTGTGCTGCTCGTCCATCCAGAACTTGCAGCTTTTCATCACAAAGTCACAGCCCAAACCTTTACCCCACTCCAAATTTTCTGCCAAGCTGTAGTTCGCTCTGTACCACCTAACACAGAAAATGGCGGGAGATCAAACAAGAACAAAGTAATGCTTCGCACCAAGTGCCATAAAGGTCTAACACAGGTTGAAGTTTGTTCCCAGTGCCATACATGTGGCAAAGCAGCAATAGTGCAATTCAAAATAATGGGTAACATTTAACAGAACAAAAGGAGTTTTAAATAAAGCTAAGGCAACAAACTGTGCTATAGTAACTAAGTCACATCTTAAACTGAAACTTGAAGTAAACAAACAAGCTCGCTCAGAGCCGAAGATGGAAGCATGACGTATGACCTCTGGTGTTCACAAAATGTAGCTGGCGTAAGAAACAGAACATGCATCGTCCAGTTCACCAATGCACATTGACATCACGATGCATCGTTACACCCGAAAATGTAGTGTAACAAGCCAGAGTTCATAGAGGAAAAGACCATAGCACAACATGACATAGTACAAAACACCATGGGCATGGGGTCTCGGTCCATAGTTCCAGTACTATATTCTATATACCCTGCTCACCAGGAGTTAGTAAATGAATAGCTCGGTTTTTCTGTCTCGATTCGTTCCAGAACGCTTGTTGAGAACCAAAAACGACAAGTACCGAGGTAATTTTTCCCTTAAGGAACAATATAAATGGAATGAATCGGTTCCAGACCCCCAAAATTCCACACTGTATAAGGCATTATATCTGTTAATGGAGTTATATTGTACAGGTGCTCCCTGTTTTATGATGGGAATATGTTCTGAAAAACCCATCATAATTAAACGTAACATGTACTGGGGAGTTTCACGAGTGTTTGGTGCATCTCAGCGGAGACGAGGCTGAGGCTGGCTTCTTAATCGAGTTTCAGTTCACCATAAATGACTGCAGTTACATTATGGTGCCTGTAGATGGAGATTCAGCCTCATGATAAGTAATGATAAGTTACTGTTTAAAACACTTACATTAACCTACAGTCGGCCAAAACCATTAACACAAAGCTTATTTTATTTTAAAAAAGTCTTGAAAATCTCATGTCATTCAGTGAGTAATGAGTTCTGGAGCATTCAGTTCCTGTTTTCCTTTTGGTTGGCTCTTATAAACTAACCTTTTTAGGAGAAGACTTATTTGCACAAAGTATCTGTAGTATCTACAGTACTGTAGATGTAAAAATAAATACACAACGAACACAATAAAAACGCAAGGGCTATTCTGAACCTGAACCACTGAATCACTGTGTACTGAATCATGAATCAAGTCCCTGCTGAAACGAGTCACGTGGCTCGACTCAAAGTTTAAGCGAGTGCGCCTAGTACCGAGCAACCGACGAGAACCGAGACAAACTTTTCTAGTCAAAACGCATCAAGAACTTACTTTATCAGCTCTCTTACCCTGTATCTTCCATAATAGCCAGTGTGATCCTGGAAAACACTCTGCTCTGAGTGTGAGATCCAGTCATCGCTTCATTCTAGCACAGTGAAAGAAAAACAATGTGCTCAACTAATTAAACATCCATTAAGGCTACACCACTTTGTTTTGTTTGTACCTCTAGTAAGCGTTTTTCCCAGTGGTTCAGCTCTGTGCCCATGCCTCCCTGGTTTTCCAGCTCCATACCCTCTAGAATAGGGCAGTTGAAATGTGCCCGGGCTTCCTCCTGACAGAATATTACAAAATAAGATCCGAGATCAGGCGGATCCATAAACCAGCTCTACAAAAGACGATTAGAACGCCTAAACACGCACCACGACTCGCGGCGTGACCATGAGATGCACCTCGTGTCGTAAGACGTGACCACCACGGATGTCCCACAGCCTCGTCGCTCTCCTTATGACCTTGTCGCTCCACTGATAGACGCCTAAACTGTAGGAGAAACAAAAACGCTTCAACAAACCTCAAAATGTAAGGTCGAGTGTGAAAATGAGTACAAATCCTAGGCCTCAGTTGTTAAGCAGGATCAAACATAGCATTTACTTCGGAACTAACTTGTGTAATGTATAACAGAACATTATTTAACAGACCTTTCATTAAATGGAGGTAAGCCGCTCACAAATCTGGGGGTCAGAGGTTTCCCATCATCATCATGATAGAAAGCAAAGAGTCCTGCAGAAAAGCCCTAGGAACGTGCATGTGTGCAGAGAGACAGAGAAGCAGAGACACAGATCACCATCTAAGACGCCGAAAGAAATTAGGATGAAATGAAACAGCTGCGTTCCTGAAGAGACTTTGCTCACCAAAGCATGGATGATCTCATGTTTGACGGTGGACAGCATGCCCTCAAACTCCTGAGGATGGGTTGAGATCATATTTGGACACAAATTGGCGTACCCAGCAATGGGCCTAACAGAAATCACAGAGGTACAGAGGAGAAAGATGTTGAAATGTGTATTATAGACTATTCAAGGAGTGCAACATGGGAAAAACAATACTCAACCATAATATGTCTGATGCACGACATATCGGCGGCTGATATTATTTGTCGATATATGTATTTTTCAGTTATTGTCGTCGGGCCGATATTACATCATTTACAGTACCAGTCCAAAGTTTGGACACCTTCTCACCCTGTGTTTATTCCCTATTTTTTATGTTTTCTACATTGCAGATTAATACTGAAGACATCAAGATTATGAGGGAACACATATGGAATCATGTTAAACAAACCAAAACAAGTTTTATACATTGGATTCTGTGTTTCATACTTCCGCACAACAAAGCTGATGGTCGCAAACACATTAAGAAGGCATGAAAGTCCTCAAATTAACTCTTGACAATGCCCACCTGTTAATTGAAACCCTTTCCAGGTGATTATAGTGGGGCAAAAAAGTATTTAGTCAGCCACTGGTTGTGCAAGTTCTCCTACTTAGAAAGATGAGAGAGGTCTGTAATTTTCATCATAGGTACACTTCAACTATGAGAGACAAAAATGAGAAAAAAAAAATCCAGGAAATCACATTGTAGGATTTATAAGAATTTAATTGTAAATCATGGTGGAAAATAAGTATGTGGTCACCCACAAACAAGCAAGATTTCTGGCTCTCAGAGACCTGTAACTTCTTCTTTAAGAAGCTCTTCTGTCCTCCACTCATTACCTGTATTAATGGCACCGGTCTGACCTCGTTGAAACAGAAAATGAAATGGAACGAAAGCATTTTTTGTGTGTGAACTGCAACTTATGTTTCCAGTAATCGTCATGTTTGATTGACCTGTTTTATTGCTATGTAAAGTGAACTACAGATTGAGTTTTTACAGCAGTTCATATATGGATTATAATGTGAACATCTTGTAAAGAGGTTAAAGTATCGGTTTTAATATCGGTACCTGCTACAAAAATGTACTAAAAATCGGTTATCGTATCGGCCCAAGAAATAGATTATGGGTGCATCCTTGACCAATATTAAATAAAACAGAATGTGGTCTGGCTTTGTGCGTTTACCTGTCCAGTTCTGATTCCAGCTGGCAGTACGCTGCATACGCCACAATGTTCTCCTGCCCACAGCGCTCCGTCGTCTCCCCGCTCACATACAGGACAAAATCCGCCCCCTCCACCCCCCCGCCATCAGGAGGACCATCTGGACCGCACGAATTCCCCGTTTTACTGCACACTCTGCATTGCTGCGCGACATAAACGCATTACAAGCAACTCATTTGTGGTTCAAATCCTGTAAAAGGTTTAGGTTAAAAGCCGTGCACTTGTTATCACACAGCTGGGTAATGACCTGTGCCCAAACCACTAGCATTTTCAAGTCATATGAATCAAACGTGGCACTTGGTTGGCACCACGGTGACATGCAGACACGATTAGCCGTGACTGAGGGAGAGGCAGCAGAGGGCCTGCAATAGACTGGCACCACATCCAGGGCATGCTTACGGCTGTGCCCTTTGCTCTTCAGGGATGAGAGCCAGAGCCCCAGTGACACTGACAGGGAAAATAACAAATAAATAAAGAATATAATAAAGAAACCTAGTTTCATTGGCTTTCTTTTAGACTGAAAACATGGGAAAAAAACTGAAGAGCTATATATTTATTAAAATTTTTCCGTACAAAAACCTGTTCTTAAAAAAACCACCTTCTGCGTTTACACGCAAGCGTCTTCTCTCAATATCAAATTCATACCGACTTGCGTCCAATTTCATATCACCTGAGATTGAGGCCTGTGACACATGGAACTTTATGGAGTATATAACCCTTTATATACTGGAGAACATATATTTTTAGATGCTTTAGCCCTGCCTCTTCTGGTGAGGGTTGCCAGTGCTCTAAATGGAAAACAATCAGCATCAAATATGCGTCCACTGATTCAGCTGTTATGACTACATACTGATCCAGACAATAACTCACGACCTCAGCAGTACCCTAAGCAGGGATTAGAGACAGATTATCAGTCGAGACTGTAGGAAGGTTATCCTGAATACAGGACAGCCTTGGAGAAATTGGCTAGGAAAACCTAACCAGAGCGACACACTCAGAGATGCAAAATGGATCCTAAACTAAATGTGATCAACATTCTTCCCCTTATTAAAACCCCACTTATCCTGGGCAGGGTCACTGGGATTCAAAGTCTGCACTGGAATTCATTGGAAGCAGGACGGCAGTCCAATACAAAAATGATTTTGGCCAAAAGTATTGAGACACAAACCTAGAAGTTGCTAAAAATATTGGGACGCAAACCCATGTGGCCAAAAGAACTTGCCACATTTCAAGCACTGTTGTAGTTCCTTCAGGAAATGCAGATCTAGTTCAAATTCAAATTCATTTCTATGGCACATTCTACAATGGAGCATTGTCTCAAAGCAACTGTACAACTATCTAGGCCCAAAGCCCTAAATGAGCAAGCCTAGAGCGACAGCGGAAAGGAAAAACTCCCTAAACATAAGAAAGAAACCAGGAGAGGACCAAGACTCAAAAAGGGACCAAACCATGGGCGGCTTAGATGTTATTTATAGGAATTAAACCAAGATTAATCAGGTTTTAGTAATTGTTTAAATAAACAGAAGCTAAATAAAAATTGAGAGAACACATTTAATTAATAATGATTAAAATAAAAAAATCTAATGTGTAGCCTATAATAAATTAAAGAGAATACAATATTATAAAGAGTTTAATAAATAAAGAGTATAAAACTAGAGCACATAAGACAACAGTATATGTAAATAAAATATTAAATAAACTACAGAATACATGTAGTGGCATTATTAACATGGTGACGTATGAGCAGCGTTCACCCAACAAACAGCAAAAACCCTGCATCCTCTGTGTGAAGGCAAACAAGTAACTACTAAGCAAAAGGGAAACACAGAAATTCAGGTACAAGACAAATTTACTTCCTTCCTAAATGACGACTAATATTCGTGACGACATAACGAAGACACTTTTGAATGCTAAAAGTTTAAAGACCAACCTGTAGATGTTCCTCAGGAACAATAACTGGGCCACATCTTGTAACGTTCGCACAAGCGTCTTGGCAATAGCGATGAGGTTCGTCTTTTTTGCGAAGATACTGGTTTGTTTCACATTGCCTTAACAAAAGAATAAGACAAGATGCTGTACTGTGTGAATCTTAGGCCACAATTAGCTTTGTTGTTTTAGAAATGACCATATATGACATATTGTCGAAGACTGGACCCAAAAACTTGGATTTGTCACTCCATAATCCTCTTTTCCTCTGATTTTCATTCCAGTCTTTGTGAGCTTTAGCATATCGTAGGCTTTTCACCCTGTTCCCCTTCTGAAAAAGTGGTTTCTTGGCTGCTCTCCCTCCAAAAAAGACCATTCCTGATCAAGCTTCTTCAGCTAGAAGTTTCAACTTTGACATCTGCGAAGCTCCAGAGCTGCTGTTGCCTCAGTGTAAGGGAAGGACAACACTACATACTTACCACTGTAGCTATAGAAGCTGTTTTTTATATTGGCATACAGATTTCCTTCATTTGTTCTGTTGTATTCTAATAAAGAGACTGAGAATATTAAATAATGTCATTATATCATTGCTAAAACACAAATCGAATTGTTGGCCTAAGACTCTGCACGTACTTTATTTCATTAATTAATATATACTTCAAATAGTATGAACCTAAACAGTTATAAAGATCACTGATTAGATGTTTGTCATACAGCGTGTAGGACACATCCGACTTACCTCTTAGTAACACAGGACCCGTCTGCCTGCGCAACTCGGAACTCCTTCTGAAGGAATGATAGCTTTGCGGGAAGAGCTTTTCTCCTGTACAAGCAGGCCATATCAGGTAATCGCTCACATGCTACTGAGGTCCTGAACCGGATTTGACCAGCTCTGATAAAACCCAATGACGCCGTACCTTCACGAGTTGCTCTTGTCCTCGTTGAGGCCTGGAATGTAAGAGCCAAATAACAGAGTCACTGAACAGTCAGACCGTCCCACGGTATGTGCACAGATGGCCAACTTACACATCCAAGCTGGAGTCGTAACACAACTGAATCTTATGCTTCTCCGTACTTCTTTTCGTCAGTCTCCCTGGTTTTAGATAGACATCATGTATCACCTGAAAAAGGACAGGCAATAAAAAGATCAGTGCTTCTTTTGTTTGGTTTTATGCCTGAATTACCTTTCGGCTTTTCCTTTTGGGAAAAAATTAGTGTGGTACTTGTTTATTTAATGGCAAAGTCACAGCCGGGACTTAATAAAAGATCATAAGATGAGTTAAGGTAAGAAAAACGGTGGTCTGTTTCATACGAGTCAGCAATAAGCTGTCATTCGGAGCATCTGACGAGAGGGCTTTGTGCTCTATTGAGCAGATTTCCTCATGATAGAAACGGTAACTAAATAAAACTATGTTAGAGGCTGGTTAGACACACAATATCAATGCACTGCACCCCAAAATACAAATGATAAAATGAGACAAAAGCAAAGCAAGGCATCCCATTTTACCCCCACTTATCCTGGTCAGGGTCTTGGGAGAGGGACTGGAGCCTGGCAACCAGCAGCTCTGGCTCTTAAGGGTGTAACGATACACTCTGCTCTCAATTCGATTCGATTCACGATTCTGTTTTCTTAGGATTTCTTTATTCTGAAGTGTAAACAATGCAAAACAATGCACATTTTCTTGAGTAAGCTTTTAATCAAAAAATCTTTAGTCCCTACAATCAAAATAAATGACTATAAACAGGTTTAGAATTGTGAATAGAATGCTCTATTGAATCTTCAACACATTTTAAATAAATGAGTGAAAACATTCATTTCTGATGTCTGAAGTATAACAGTTCAAAATAATATGTACTTTCTTATATAAAAACAAAAAAATACATATGTAGAGTGCTGCAGTTAAAATAAGGAGTACTAAATGCGTATGGGTGAATGGCGTATGATAGCACCCTCTGGTGTTCAAAAAATGCAGTTACATTACACGGTGTGATCTCTAAGACGATCCCCTAGTCATGGTTGCAGAATAAGGAAGGATTTTAAAGTCATCAAGTCACTAAAGCTACAATTAGACACCATATACTGTACATGCCAACAAACTGTTTTCAATAGGTGCCAGAAGAAAGCATTTCTTAAAATCTCATTATAAATTTGCCCTTTGGTCAGAAGATACCAGCTTTTTGGGGCCCATTTGGTGCAAAACGGCGAGTAATTCTGGATTCTCATCAAGCTTTAGACACTGTCTGACCAATAGTATGTAGACACCGCTTCATTTACTGTCTGTGGTATTTTCACACGTACACCAGAGAGGAACAGTGCTAGTACCAGTGGGTGGTACTGAAACACCTCAGAGGTCTCAATATTACAATATTATTTCAATAGTCATATCAACTTTCCGTTCTGCACTCTTAAAAAAGTCCAAAACAAAGGATTTGCATGTAGAAAACTTGGCTGAGTGTTGCACACGCTCTGAACAAACCTTTTTGAGATTAATGAAATTGAAAGGTGAGGGCTATTATCCAACATCATCATGTTTTCCAAATCCCATGGACAATCTTCTCAGATGGGTAGCAGGCCCTCTTCTAGCAACAAAAAAGACCGAACTACATACTAATATCCATGTCTTTGGATGTAACTTCTGGTTGTCAACAAAGTTTTGACATATTAGTGAAAACATATCCAGTATGTTGGCAAAATAAGTTCAACACCACCTTTGAGATGGCCAAGGTTTGGGTAGTGTCCATAATTTATCGTGCCACCAGCTTTATTGCGTGTCCCTTCTATCTATATGATAGACAAGTCACTAGTTTTCTAAATCGTGTCTCACGCATTTCAAGCTTATTATGATGATCATTATGTGGTGTAGCGTCTATCGTTGAGCTGCAACAGTACACTGGTCAATATACCTGATCAAACCCCACAACAAATCAACAACTTGAGACATAAGACGCGCCACAGTGAGCTGAAAGAAAATCTTGTTTATGAACCACGGCATCAGTTCTGTATTGTTACGTACATCAGCTTCACAGTTGCTTTAGAGGACATTGCTAATAAGGGTGAAATATCCGCAGAGTGGGGATCTTACCTTCTGATGGTGAGGGCACTTTGTTAGTACAGGTGGTGTCCCGTGTGTGCAGGTAAAGTCAGAAAGCAGAAGTCCAACCAAAGCTTGGAAGAAGTCTCCAGCATCCAGTCAGCCATCCCCTTAGTATCTAACGGAGCATTACTAAACCTGCCCCGGCCAGCCCTGATTTTCCTCTACTGCCCGATAAGCTCCTAATGCTTTAACATTCTTATCACTCACTAAAGGCTGGCGCAAAGTAACACTACGCCCTTCTTTTATAAAGGATCAAATGTTCAACACCTCAACATTCATTCCATTCACTCAATCGCTCAATCACCGGCTCCGTAACGCGCAAGTTACTTGTGAGCGTACTCTTACTACGTTCCAAAATACCAAAGCTCTTCAAACTAAATGTTTTGGATTTAAAATGGATTTATACGATAATTAAATGTCCTTTCCTAAAAAAAAATGTCAAGTGTGATAAAGTTAATTCGTTTTCCTGATGTAATGATAAAAATTAAACGTTCAATATATTTTAGATTCATGCACACATGAATATTTCAAGTCTTCTTATTGTTTTTTTAATAATGGATGATTTTTGGCATACAGCCTCACAAAATTAAGCATATCATGAACAGGTTCTCTAAATCGAGCTATAATCCAATTACTGAATCAACGAATTAACTCTAAACACCTGCAAAAGATTCCTGAGGCTTTTGAAAACTCCCAGCCTTGGTTCATTACTCAAAAACCGCCATCTGGGTAGACTGCCGACCTGGACTGCTGTCCCAGAATGCCATCATTGACACCCTCAATGAAGAGGGTTAACACACAAAAGAAATTTCTGAACGAATATGGCGTTTCCCCAGAGTGCTGTATCAAGGCAACCTCAGCTGGAATTCGTTGGGAGAAAAAAGTTGTGGGTAGAAACCTGCACAACGAGAAGAGGTGACCGGACCCTGAGAGGATTGTGGAGAAGGGCGATTCCAGACCTCTGGGGGCCGGCGGAAGCAGTGGACTAAGTCTGGATTAGAACATCCAGAGCCACTGTGTGCACAGGCGTGTGCAGGAAATGGGTCTACAGGTGCCGCCTTCCCCCAGGTCAAGCCACTTTTGAACCAGAAACAGCGGCAGAGCGCTGACCGTGGGCTAGCAGAGAAGCAGCACTGGAACTGTTGCTCAGTGGTCCAAAGTACTTTTTTTCGGATGAAAGCAAATTTTGGCATGTCCAGTCGGAATCAGGTTCCATGTCTGAGAAGACTGGGGAAAGGAAATGCCAAAAATGTCTGAAGTCCAGTGTCAATTACTCCACAGTCAGTGAATGGTCTGGGGTGCCATTTCAGCTGCTGGTGTTGGTCCACTGTTGTTTTTTAACAGGGCAGGGTCAATGCATCTAGCTATCAGGAGTTTTTGGAGCAATTTCATGCTTTCCATATGCTTAAGACTTCTTTTATAGAGATGGAAGAGTTCATTTTTGCAGCAGCCCTGGCACTGCCTCACAGTGCCAAAACCACTGGTAAATGTTTACTGACCAAGGTGATTACTGTGCTCAATTGGTCCTGCCAACCTCCTGACCTGAACCCGATAGAGAATCTGTGGCGATATTGGGACGAGAAAGTCGAGAGACATCGCAAGACCCAGCACTCTGGATCGTAGATTAAGGCTGCCTATCGAAGCATCTTGGCCTCCAAACACCTCAGCAGTGCCACAGGCTGATGCCCTCCATGCCACCCGCATGAAGCATTCATTTCTGCAGAAGGATCCCGACCAAGTAATTGATTGCATAACTGAACATAATAATTTTGAAGGTTGACTTTTTTTGTTTAAAAACACTTTTTCTTTATTGGTCGGTGAAAATATGCTTCATTTTGTGAGAATTTGGGTTTTATGAGCTGGTATGCCAAATCATCAGTATTAAAACAATAAAGACGTGAAATATTCAGTTTGGTGTGTCAATGATCTAAAGTATATTGAAAGTTTTAATTTTTATCACTTACATTACGGAAAAGAATTAACTTTATCACAATATGCTAATTTTTTGAGAAGGACCTGTACATACATACAAATTATACATACATTATACATCATTTTCAGTTAAATGTCATTACATTTTTTTTATGCAGACATTTTAAAACATATTAGAACAATGTAGCATGTGCACAAAAACTTGTCAGAATTCATTCAAAAATCAATGTGTTTTATAGAAACTAAAGACGCCGAATGTATTATTTTGTTCATATCTGTACAGCTTTTACATATTTTTTGAACAATATATTATCGTGCCCGAATTAACTGTCATTACCACAACAGACTATGATTTCTTTAGGGAATTATTTGAAAGTAACTCTCGTTTCGGTCGTAACCATGGGAACACAGAGGCTGACTAGGACGATAAAATCAGTGATATTTTGATGTCTGGAAACGTGAATAACTTAATCATGTATTCACAGAGTACATTTATCCAGGGTCATCGTTATTTACGTCATTACGGCAGTATTTTACACGAAAAATAATTGTTCACGTTACTTATATGCATTTAAAGTGCATCTTATACTAGCTGTTGACTAGCACCAGCAAATCCATGATCTAGCAGCGCATCACCACATACCAACTTATTTTTTCTCTTAAGAGAAATAAATGATATGGACACTAAACGATACAGAACGTTATTACTCTTTCATACATTTTTGTAGAGATCACGTTCCTCAAACTATGTATCTTGTTAAATTATCTATTCATGTATTTTAATAACGTCAAACCAGAGGCGGTTGTTGAAAGACCAGTTTTTTTCATAAACGAGACTCTCATGTAGAAACTATATAATAAGTGATTTGACACAAAAACGTTTATGGTTCTACAGTAGGATTCTCTTCTTGCCAGTCAGCAGCAGATGTTGCTGTAAGAATGAACAGACACATCAGAACTCACTATAGATCATATACATTCAGGTTAAAATTGGCTCTGTGAGAGTTAACTCACCCACTCCATCCATCCATCCATGCTTTTTAGTTTTGTGCCATCTTAGCAATGTCCATGATGATGTCCTCGTCCATGATGGTGTCCACGCCAGTGATGCCCATGACAATGGTGATGCCCATAACCATGATATCCATGCCCATGCCATTGATGTCCATGGCCATGATGATGCCCATACCCATTGCATTTGTATCAGGATTGTCCAGGCCCCTGTCCTCCTGAGCAAGGCCATGGGTTTGGTGGTGGATAACCTGAGTTCGGTGGTGGATAGCATGGGTTCGGTGGTGAATAGCATGGGTTCGGTGGTGGATAGCATGGGTTTGGTGGTGGATAACCTGAGTTCGGTGGTGGATAGCATGGGTTCGGTGGTGGATAGCATGGGTTCGGTGGTGAATAGCATGGGTTCGGTGGTGGATAGCATGGGTTTGGTGGTGGATAGCATGGGTTCGGTGATGGATAGCATGGAACTCTACATGCTGGCTGAGGTGGAGGACATGAGTTTGGCATGTAAGGAGGGGGGCAACATGTATTATGTGTCCTCATATTGATGTCCTTTTGAATGGAAACACAATCATGGATGTTAAAGAACCAATAAAACATTAGTGCAAGGCAGATGATAAAATTATTGATAGTGGTGGCTCAGTGGTTAAAGCTCAGGACTACAGCAGAATGCAAAAAAAACATTCTAAAAAAAAATGGAACGATGGAAGGACCAGGGAATTAAATGGAGTAGCTTGATTATCTTGATTATCAGCCTAAAGTTGTGGTAAAGTACCACACACACATTATCTTATAAAAACAAATTAGAAATAAATACTTGTGTAATTAACACAACTGAATGGTTGGATTACAAATAATAAACCACTTTGAATTCTAACAGAACATTAATTAATTATAAATTACCAACCAGCATTTACTACGAATAACTACGAATACAATAATCCACATTTAAAAACATGTCACGGAATTTTACACAATGAGAGGGAATTTCTTTGGAAACAATGAAGGAGGGTTTAAACTACTTGAAGGCAACACCCATACTCAAGAAAATCTGCACATAGCTTTCACAGCTTTCACTTGAGCTGAACGTGATGAAACCTGTTCGTCAAAAATATAAATATATTATTAAGATTTAAGATGTTTTGTTGTTTTTTGTTGTTTTAACAAGTTGAATGTTGAATCAATTTTTCAAATTCAAATGAAGATAAACAGTAAAATGTAATATAATCACTGCATCTAATTAAACCTTATTGTGATCTTTTAAAAGTTATTACAACACAACCCTACCATAAAACACATTACACCAAGAGCAGATAGTATATACAGATTAACAAATAATAGGTTTCAGAGTTGCATACTCACTTGATGTCACAGATCTTAATGTAATGGTTTGGGTTCAAGTTCTGTTTAAGAGACACCTCACACCTACAAAGTCTCCACGCCTATAAATAGTAATGCTTGTTTGCACCCTGCATGCTTCTGTGAAGTCACATGATTTTGAAATGATGTCACACGTAAAAACATCTACCTGGATCAGAAACACTTAAGACATTTATTAGGTCCTATTCAACTGCTTTTTAACATGAATGTCAGCCAATCACAGGGCAGCAACTCAATGCATTTAGGCATGTAGACATGACCAAGACGAGCTGCTGAAGTTCAAACTCAGCATCAGAATGGGAAAGAAAGATGACATGAGTGACTTTGAATGTGTCATGATTGTTGATGCTAGACGGGCTGGTCTGAGTATTTCAGAAACTGCTGATCTACTGGTATTTTCACACACAGCGCCATCTGTAGGGTCTACAGAGGATGGTCTAAAAAAACAGAAATCAGAGAAGAATAGCCAGACTGGTTCAAGCTGACAGAAAGATAACATTAACTCAAATAACCACTCGTTACAACGGAGGTATGGAGGTAAGAGCATCTCTGAACGCACAAAACGTCGGTCCTTGAAGCCGATGGGCTACAGAAGCAGAAGGCCACTGTGAAGTGTGAGATGTCTGAAGCACCTCCACTGGTCCCTCTCTGGGGCTCTTGAGGATCCTCCAGCCTGATGAACTCTTCTCCCTGTCCCAGTTGCAGTGTGTTGGAACGTCATTTCTGCCACTTGTAGCTGAGACCTTACTTTTTCAGACACTTCCCAAAGCTCACGATCATAGATGAGCATAGGCATGTAGACTCTACCAAAGACCGGTACAGTGACTACCAAACTGCTGTCACTGACCCAAACCATTTCAATCTCACGCTCTTATTTTCCCATCACTCATCAACAAGATCCTGAGGTACTTGAGCTTCTCCACTAGGGGCTGCTCATCACCACTTACCAACTGGTATCTTTTCTGCAGAGTGAAATGTATGAGGCACTAAATGATACATAAAGTTATTACTCTTTCATAACTGATGTAGAGACGCCGTTCCTCACATTATGTAGCTTGTTAAATTATTGAATTATCTATGCATGTATTTTAAGAAAGTGAAACCAGAGGCGGTTGCTGAAAGTCCGGTTTTATTCATACACAAGGCTCTCGTGTGGAAACGTTACTTAAGTAGTGATTTCACATAAAATCGTTTGATTGATGATGAACAGAAATCTTGTGAAGACGGAAGTATGTTCTATAGGAGGATTCTCTTCATGTGTTTCAGCCAATCAGCAGCAGCTACCAGATGTTGCCGTAACAATGTACAGACACATCAGAACAGCTCACTGTAGAACAGCTAACTTGCCCATTCCAGTCATCCATCCATGATTGTTAGTTTTTACCACCTTGTCACTGATGTCACTGATGACCTCCCTGTCCTTGCCCTCCTGGATTCACTGGTGTGTTGCATGGATTCACTGGTGGGTTGCATGG